>BMAO01012184.1:0-36345 GCA_019973975.1 Trichonephila clavata | reverse complement strand
AACAAAGGGAATAATTACGTGATCCCATAGGCTTATCATTTATAAAATTATATACAAAAATTAACACATAGTTCATAATTTGTACGATTAAAGTATGCAATTTGCTCCCAATGCCACCGTTTTGGGCCATATCATTTGGGTGCGTATATCTGATGTATTGTTGGTGTGTGTGGGGGGGGGGGGAGGAGAAATGGAATTAATAATTAAGCCAAGTCCTCTGAAACAAATAAATCCTCAGCAAGCACTGTCAAGGTCCTTTTGTTGCTTTCCAAAGCCTTTGTTTTATGATAGCATTGAGTAGAAAAGATAGTACCTTCGAAAAGACATATAATACTTCCGGGACAATTAACGCTATGGTTAAGCGAGACGTTTATACACGCGGGTGGCTCTTGTAGTTAATGTTATATAGTTGCTTTAACATCAAATGCAGTATTATTGAATTAAAGACATTGTTATTGTATGGAGGGGCAAGCGAATATTATTGAATATTAGGTCGCAAATATGGAAACTTTGAGAAGCACTGCCTTAATCAATAAATTTTTTTTCAGATGTAAATTCCAAAGAAATCAATCTTTTCCCTTGTTTCCTTCTTTAATCGAATAACAATAACAAATCTGTTTCAAAATAACGATAAGAATGAAAACAATGCACAGTTGTCTGAATGGAAGTAATTACACATCTTAATCATCACTGAAACATGAACAAGAGGTTTTAGAAGCAGGAAATATGTTTCTTCTAACAAAATGCAAATTTTCTTCCATGCTATAAATTATTGCTCGGACTAAAAAACATTATTTTTAGGGAAACAACAGCGTTACTTGTTCTTTTATTCTTTCGAATATCGAAGAAAAATGGCTTAATGAGGTTTTAATCTACATAGAAAAAGCTATTGGTATCTTCTTTTTCTCTCTCTGAGCTTTATTTTATTTTAATTATATAGAAAGGTGATTTCTTTCGAAAAAATGTATTTTTGTTCCAATATCACTCACTTTCACGCTTCCTTGAATTTATTCTATTTATCTCGTATAAATAACTTTCTTTCGTGATGATATGTTCTTTTTTGAAAAGTCGTTGAGATGAAAGATGAAATTAATTTCGAAGAATAGCTCAATTTTGTTTTTATTATATTGTTTACGTACATTTATAAAAAGGTAATTTTCTTATTTTAAACTACATTGTATTTTAAGGGACTTTTACTTTGTAATTAAAATGACTCTTGCATACGTACTAGAATTTATGACCCGGATGAACGCCATCAATATTTTTCGCAATTTAATGCATTTCTATATTCGAGAAAAAATGAATTTGATATCTTCTTTATTTTCATTTCAGTCGATTCAGTTATTCTTCTCATTTTAACCTTTCACTGCAGATATGTAAAAATCTTACATGAAATATTTTTTATTTGAATACATAATTGTGGAAGGGAAAGAAATATGGAAGTGTGGTGATCCTAATTGTTAGTGCAACTTCTAATTACCTTAAAGTAGGAGAGATCGCGTGGGGCACAGAGTCACCCCAAGCTCACGAAATCTTTAATTCTGGGAAAACTATTTGTTACCAATGACTTTGTCAATATTCTTCTATATGACAGTTTTCATGGGAACTAAAATGTTTTTGTGACATATTTCCCTCTTTTTTGGGATAGGCAAATGCTTTTTTACAATCTTAAGGTACTTGTGGTGACTGATTTCCCCACGCGACTACTTTTGTTTTAAATTATTTTCTATGAACAAGCTAAATTTTTCCCCTGATAAGGATTTAGGGCTTTTGATTGCTGTGCTGTACGACTCATTATTTTTAGTACGATTTTCACGTAGTGGAACAAAAGCGCTATTAGGACACAAATTTCGTCTTCGTCTTCGTTCCATATTTTGTCGTACCTTTTTCTTACCCAATAAGCAACCAATTGACCTCGGGTTTTCGGCATTTGGTCACATTTGTGCCCTAGATGAGCCGAATAATATTTAAATTTTCCCATAGTTTTCCCGAATTTTCCTACAAATTTTCCTGAATTTCGCTAATTTATAATAAAATTTTCTCAAATTTTACCTAGTAAATTTATTGTTTGCAAAAAGTTTAATAAAAAAATCTACCTGCATTTTGGAGAAATCTTCACAAAAAAAATTCAGAAAACAAGTATAAAAGGCTCTGATTTTACTTTTTTAATTTAATTCCTTTTTTAAACAGTAAAGTGATAAGATATATAGTGTGAAGCGAAAGTAGTTTTTTTTAAAACTAAAAGGGATAAAGAGATAAGATATATAGTGAAAAGTGAAAATAGTTTTTTTTTTTAAAAACTAAAAGTGAGAAAAGTTTTTTTGAACCCTGTTGCTTTTTTATAGTGCTAATACAGATTTGTGTCATTATTTCTTTTCAGCTCAATAGTAGTACATTTAGAGGAGTGGTACAGTACTACTTTCTGTTAGTAAAAAAGTTCATTAGTTGCATTATCGTAAAATACAACATGTGAAAAACGCGCTAAAATTATTTGGCCATGCCAATCATTGATATCTTGTTTATAAATGTAAATGAATAGAATATAAAAAATAGGCATCCACGATCTCTAAGGCTGAAATGGAAACTTCGGGTAAAGAAACTGGCCAAGAAATGGAAGAACCTAAAGAATTAATGGTTATTAATCTTGATAGTGAAAGTAAATTTGAGAAAAGCAATGAACATGAAACGTATGAATCGAGAGGAAAATTTTCAAATGTTACCTAAAGAACTTCATATAAAAATAATGAAGTCATAAGGATACCACAAGACACACTGCGCCTTGTCAAAAAATCAGCAGCAAGTAAAAGTTCAATGTGCTATTTTTTTATCATCTATGGACAATAAAACTACAATAACTTGAACAAAATATGACACTATTTCCTGCAAATATATTTTCTGTAATATTAGCGTAAGATGCTTGTGATTTGTGTCCTTTATAAAAGTCATGCGCATTAGATTGGATATCTTCCGAAATTGTCAAAAAAAAAAAAAATTAAAGCCCTTAAAAGTAGGTAATATTTTCTCTTAACTAAATTGTTCACCAGAATTATGATTTTAAACAGGTGTAATAAAAATAATTATGTAAACATACTGGGGTGACTCCATCACGCATGCACACACACACACCGCACGAAAACTAATGTTAGTATTATTACACACACAAGTGCCCGGGTTTTCACGAATTAACAATAATTTTACATTTTTCATCTTCAATATTTCAGAATATATAGCATTGGAACAAAAAAACTGTAATAATAAACAATAGAAGCTCTGAATAACTTTTCTGTTGTTATTTTATATTGCACATAATAACAATATTTTTTTTCTTGCAATTTGTTTTTACTTTTTAAAAATTGTCAGTAAAAAATGTAACAAAAAGGGATTTACAAAATTTTAAGGATTCAAGATATTTTGTTTTTAAAACCATAAAATAAATAAAAAATAACTAATTAATTAAAAAATTATCTACTTTTTGAGTTATGTAGTTATAAACTCTGAAATAAGCTTTTTTAAAACTTTTTACTATGAATTGGTTAATGAGAACAATTTTTATTGCTGAATAAAGTATTTCAAAATAGAAATATGAATGACATATTTATTATTAACTAAAGCCCTTATCACATTGTTCGATCATCTCTCTGAAGATACATTTTGCCACATAAACTATCTACAGTTAAAAATAAAACAATAAAAGTAATATACGAAAAATCATTAGCTTCACTATTTAAAAACATAAAAATAGTTCCCTATTTTTTTATTTAAAAGAAATAAACTAAGAAGAAATAGCTGTAATATGTGTCACAGTCTAAATTAATATTAATTCATTATATTATAGAAAAACCTTTCTTGTTATAATGCATGGTAAAAATGGTAAACAATTTTTGATATCTTTCATAAGATGTTATATACAGTGGACCCCAAAAGTGCTCGTACGCTTGCAATTTCCTATAAATTTAATGTTTTCGACTAATACAAATTAATATATTGTAATTGTAATTTTTTTTATGAAATCTGCAACTTGTTCTTAATAGAATGACATAATAATTTTTAAAAAAATGATATAACTATTATTTTTAAAAATTAATAATCAAAAAGCTATTGAAAAATTACACCACAAAAGTCTTCGTACACCTAACAAAAATCTCAACTTAGCTTTAAATATTGTATTTCTTTCTTACTTTAGTACTTAGTAGGATATCTTTTAGTGTCCACAATAACTTTTAAATGTTTTTGTGTAGATTTAATCAGTTTTTTTTTTTGTAATTTCTGCTTCGGCTTTCCTCCATGCTTCTGTTATTATTGTTTTTACTTCCCATTTAGTGTTTATGTGTCATGTTTTCTTTTTTTTTTAAATCAAATTCTCACAAAATATGTTCTACCGGGCTAAATAAACTGATTGAGGAGGTTTTTTCAGAATTTTGAGGCAGTTCTTGAGACACCAGCGGCGTACATTGAGAGCAGAGCGCTTGGCGTCATTATCCTGTTAAAAATGAAGTAGTCTCCTATATCCAAATTTTCGCGGGATAATTTAAAAATTCACTTTAAAATATTTAAAAGAGCTGATGATTCACAATACCATTAAAAAATACCAAATTACCTAATTTTGAAGCCGATTTACACCCCCATGCGAGAATTTCTCCATCTCCATGCTACAGCATGGAGGTGGAGGAGTTCTAGTTCCACATAAATTCATGGGATTAAATTCCTTATTTTTTTTCCATTTACAAACAATTACATAACCATCAGAACCAAAAATGTTTAATTTTCCATTATCCCAATCAATTTGCTGTCAATTTTGAATTTTCTCAAACTTAATCCCAAGAATCAAATTGGATTAATGAACCATGGAGATAGAAGTGTCCTTGCATGGGCCTCAAAATTAGGGAATTTGGTATTTTTCGATGGTATTGTGAATCATCAGCTCTTTTAAATATTTTAAAGTGAATTTTTAAATTATTCCACGAAAATTTGGATATAGGAGACTACTTCATTTTTTTAACAGGATAATGACGCCAAGCGTTCTGTTCTCAATGTACGCCGCTGGTGTCTCAAGAACTGCCTCAAAATTCTGAAAAAACCTCCTCAATCAGTTTATTTAGCCCGATAGAACATAATTGGTGAGAATTTGACTTAAAAAAAATAAAACATGACATATAAATACATAATGGGAAGTAAAAACAATAATAACAGAAGCATGGAGGAAAACCGATGCAGAAATTACAATAAACTGATTAAATTTATACTAACACCTTTAAAAGTTATTGTGAACACTAAAAGATGTCCTACTAAGTACTAAAGAAAGAAAGAAATACAATATTAAAAGTTAAGTTGAGATTTTTGTTAGGTGTACGAAGACTTTTGTGGCTTAATTTTCCAATTGCTTTTTGGTTATTAATTTTTAAAAATAATTATATCATTTATAGAAAAATAATTATATCATTTATAGAAAAATAATTATGTCATTCTATTAAAAACAAGTTGCAGATATCATAAAAAGAATTCCAGTTACAATATATTATTTTTTGTTAGCCGTAAACATTACATTTTATACGAAATTGCAAGTGTACAAACACTTTTGAGGTCCACTGAATTTTAACATAAGAATGAAAATATAATAAAGAAGAGGGTTATATAACATTATACTCAAAAAGTAAAATTAACTTTTTTAATCTTCTTAAAATATTACATAGATTTTTGAATTTATATTAAAAATCGTTTTATAAGATGTTGAATGAAATTATATGAGCGAGCACAAAAGCTTAAAATTAAAATCCTTCATTATGTGGTAATTAGTAATATTCCATACTCGTTACAAGAAATGAAGTGCAATAACAAAATTAACAATCCCTGCCATAGAATGAGAAGTAGTATTTTGAAGAAAAAACCACTATTAGTTTATTGTTTTAATTACTAGCAAATTTCCTGAACAATTTCAACTCTTGCTTTCGTCATTTCAGAGATTAGTTTTCAAAAATATGCCATAACAATAACAGCTTTTATTATATTTATCCAATAATTCATATTGTGTGGATTAAAGTTAAACAAATTCAGTCTTTTATCAATTTATTTGGCTTATTATAGTAATTCATACATAATCAGGAATTTCAGAAACAGTTCAAAAGTAGTCAAATTATTCAGAATTTTAAGCAAATAAGTTGTACAACTACAACGCTAATCTCGAAAACTGTTTATAAATTGGCTTATTTTTTGAGGCCAAACGATTTTTACTCGTGAATGTCTTGTATTAGACAATGAACATGAGGAAGTTGTCGCCAATATGGTAAACTTATAACAAAAACATTATCGTAAGGGTTTGCCATAATGAATTAGGGTATGAGAAAAAAATTCGATCAAAGAAATAATTGATTATGAAGGGTTTTTTTAATAAAGAAAATATATAAATTTGAAGAAAGATGAATTCGATCGTGCGTTATACATTGTTTTACGTTTTATTATATTCGGAATCCTCTTTACTCAAAAATATATTTTTTTAAAAATTATTTGATTCTTAAAATTTTAGAATATATATATATATATATATATATATATACATGTGTATGTGCCTGCATAGAAATAATACTGATCATCTTCGCTAATTATTCAGGCTTTATTGTAGTACCATGCTAAACTTTTCCAAGATGGTAGCCACTTAGTGCCTAACTTATTCACTGGCTCACTCAAACTTTAAATAGCCCTATATATAAACTCACTGCAAAATCCCTACACGATAGAAAGTAGTTTGCTTTATTTTTATTCATAACTCCATTAATTTTTAAATTAAACTATCCAGACCTGATGTATATATATATATATATACATTACAGCTTTTATAGTTTTTATGTCTATATTCTTAACTCTTTTATATTGTGCAAATTTATGAATGAAAAAAAATATTTATGTAACTAACTTATTTATACAAATCAATAGATACCAATGAACAAATTGCGTTCCATCTGATACCCAGAAAAATTATAAATGCTTACTTTCTAAAATTCAAAAATATATAAATTTATTTTCATATATGGACACTCGTGTTTCTTGCATAAAAATTCAAGGAAATGCAAGGTTTATTTTCTGATTCTTAAATATTAATATATTTTATGAAAGGAAACAAGAATATTTCTTTCCAGAGATGAAAAAATTAGAACTCAAGCAAATTATTTTTCTAACAGGAAATGCTTTAATTTCATGTCACATCTACCATTTATAAATAGTTTACTTTGTAATTATCTCTCCTTTTTTGCTATATTAAATACTAAATATTTAAATTGGTGCAGTATTTTTGTATTAAAATATAATAGCCCTAAAGGTAGGAATTATTTTCACTGTTTCTCGTTGTGATCTTATTTGTTTATGGCATATTCAATCGTTCCCCTTAAGCAAATTAAGTTCCGATAGAACAAAATGTATAATTACATATTTTACCAAAGCGTTTTCATATTAGCATTTGTTTTAAAAAAAAGGAAAAGCAGAAATAAATTATCTTATTATCTAGTTTGAAACCAAATGATAACATAAGATTATCGCATAAATTTACAAAGAGCAAAGAAATTCTGTGCTTGAAAAAAAGTTATAATAATGCAATTATTTCAAAATTGTTTTTATGACGAGTTATATGTCACGTGAAATATTTTTATTAGATATGGTTTTAAACTATTATCTAGTCAGGTTTTCTTTCTATACGAAAAGAGATTTCAATAAATGCTTTTTGTTCTTATTTTTGATTTTTTTTTCTGAATAGAAACTGATTAAATTCTACGAAACAGAAGTTATAGTTCATTTGATACATTTAGTAAACTTAATTTAGAATTTATTAAATTATGAATGAGTTTATTTTATAATTGAATGACATACACTTATTTTTTATTTCCTGAATTTTAAGAGAAAACATAATAAAAAAAGGGATATATTATAAAATTAAATATTTTTTGCATGCACACGAGATATATTTTGTAAAACGTCATGATGCGTATAAAACATGTAACTTAAGAAATTTTTCCTAGTTATACTTGAAATATTTTTAACACAAAACATATCTAATATTTTCATAGAAATAAGGCACTAAAGATATTTTAAAGTTTTGAAAAAAAGAAAAATATAATCAGGAAAAAATATGTATAAAAGAGTTAGGGAACAAATTTCAATTTTATAAATTATATCTAAAAAAATAAATTTTGTAAGCAAATAAAGGAATATTACATTTTGTTCTGACTTGTTTTTGAGCATTATAGTTTAAACAATATTTTTTTTTAACAAATAATATTCGAATGATTCAAATAATTACTTTTCTGAATAAACTGCAACTGCACTGGTGTTCAAAATAAGAGTTTTACCTCTAAATTCATTATTTTCAGAATACTGGAAAAGTTTTAATAAAATTAGGTATGTACAAAGGCTGATATAATAGAAAATAATTCCATAATAAGTTATAGTACTCGTACATGTACATGTTTGAGTGTACAGCACATCAATAATGCAGAGAAGCTTCAAAAGAGAAGTTTCAGGATGGAAAACAAAATGGTCAATAAAAATATATAGAGGATTTGGGTATCAGTCTGAGGTTTCGATAACCATTGCATTTCAAACTAATTCAACAATAAGAACTTGATAATTTGATTCTGTTTTTAATCTTTATGTATGTAGAATTCTTTTGTACGACGTTTAATGCTTTTTTAAAATTATTTTCTATATACATAAAGGAGAAAAGCGACTCACTCATTCGTTCATTCACGATATTTCTGGAACTATTAGACCTACATCCTTGAATTTTGGTAGGTGTGTTCCTTTCATAGAATAGAGATCCACTAAGAAAGTGCTTCGTGCAAATCGACCTCGAAGGGGAAGGGGTGTGAAGGGTTAAATGTCATTATATGGAAATATTCCCGTTTTTGAATCATTAGACCCATAAATTTAAAATTTGTCAAGTATATTCCATTCATGGGGTAGATATTCTCTAAGAAAGGGTTTTGCGAAAATTGATACCCAAAGGGGGATTACGAGGGTGTTTTATGTAAAAAAATTCATTTTTAGGAATTACTAAACCGACAACCGTGAAATTTGAAAAACAAGCTACTTTTACTGAGCAGAGACCAGATAAGAAGGGGGTTTTCAAAAGCCGATCTACACAAATGGTACAAGGGCATTCTAGATTTTAAAAAAAATCACTTTTTTCAACTATAAGACCTTTTAGACTCAAACTTTGGGAAATATTATTTTTTATAGAGCTATGCTAAAAAAAATCCATTTTTTGTTTAATTTGAGATTCACTTAAAATTAGCTTATTTAAAAATTCTTTATCTTTCAATCTCTATTGTTTCTTTTTTTCAATTCACCCGTGCGAAAAACAGGTATACCAGCTATTTCAGTAAGTAGATTGAGATTTTAAACCCGCGGAAATATTATATACATTAAAAAAAAAAAGGAAAAGAAAAGAAAAAAATAAGTCCCATCCAAATTTAGTTACGTGTGCTATAATTCTTATCGTAAATGTATTTCAAGGTTTTCAAAAAAATCTTCAAAAACTATCAGTATTGTGGAAAGTCCAGTTACATAAAATACTACTGCAAGTATAAAGCACTTCTTGTTGAAAAACTTTAAAACAGATCTACATATAAATCTAGTAAATAAATTATTATCTTTTTTTATATGACAATTTTCGTGCAGGAATTGTTATTATCAATTAAAAATTACATTTGTGCATAAACATGGAAAAGTTGTTGGTACAAAAAGATACTTATTATATTTTAAAAGCTCATTTATAATAACGGTGATTGACCATTCGAAGCAGCAGAAACCCATTCTTGTCACGACTTTTCTTCAGTACAGACCAGGTGAGAAAAGAAAGTGTTCGCTACAAAAACCCACCCATGTTCTTTATCCATTGTTTGTGTTAATGATATGTGTTGTCCTTGCGTAACCTAACTTAACCTAATAAATAATTATTACTCTAAATCAGAAGTCACCAAAGTGGTGATGCACGAGAAAATTTTGCTGGTCCCCAGAACAATTGGAACATACTTACACATCATGTTAAGTTTTATCTTAAGATGCATTTAAACATAATTCAATTCATAACAATACGTGAAATGTTATAAAAACGCCACTTCACAGAACAATGCCGCAGTAAATAAGTCATACTGCTGTAGCTGCATTGTTATATGTGGTAATAGATCCGTGTCCAGTGAAAATTCAGGATAATAATTTAAGCATGCATCTAAAAGAAATCCTCAAAGACTATCGTCTGACGAAACTCTCAAATTTAAATTTTATTCATCCTCATAAAGATATCAGTTTTGGCTTTCCATAAAAAGTTAATACCCTATTAGGGAAAATTCTGATTCAATTATCCAACAACTTATTTATGTGAAAAGGCCTTTTCATCTGTCTCAGCCATCAAAACACGGTACCGATCTCAGCTGGAAATAAATGCAGTTATCCATCTTGAAGTAACAGCATTGGATCCAAATATCCACAACCTTATTTCACTTAAACAGGACCATCCATCACACAAGGAATGTATAATGCTAAAATTTTGATATACTTAAGCAATTTTTTAATTGTTTTTACAGTTTTTGTTTATTTTATTATGGTTTATATTAATAAAGCTTTTATAATTTGGTTATAATTAATAGTTTATTTTACTAATTAGGCACATTTTATGTGTTCTTATATCACAATTTTTTTATAAATATTTTAACTTTTACAAAATCCTATTAGTGGTCCGTGGGATTTTCATTATGAGTTTACTGGTTCGTGAGGCCAAATTGTTTGGCGACTGCTGCTCTAAATGAGACTTCATTGAACCCAACCTTGAAAGGACCACTTTTAGTTTTGTCATTAATGTACAGCATTTTTCATTACTTCATCCACAAAACAGCAATTGTGAAATAAAATATACTTTACTCCATGTAATATTTTGAGTATTTGTTTTCAAAAAAATAATAAAATACACAAAAGATGAAGCAAAGTGTACACAAAATTCTCTATTTTATACAGCAATCGTAACGTGGTATTCCAAAAAATAACTTGTATTGTTTGGAAAACTCTAAACATATTAATAGAGAACTTTTGAAACATAAATTTGTAATTAAACATTAAAACATAATTATAGACCAATAGCTTAGTCGGGCTCCCTACCACACAGCCAATTTTTCCCCTTCCATTTTAACTGCAACACAATTGTTGCTCCGAAAGGAGAAGAAACCTTCAGTATATATGCATAAGATGAATGTATTTTTTCCTCGTATGCTATATCAAATTTGTCACACTCTTGACAATAAAAGTGCTTTAAAGTTTGATAGATTGAAGAAATCCACTTTTGCTCTTTTCTCCCTTTCTCTACTTTTTTAAGAAAATAGCGAAAGGGTTTTACGATCTGGAAAGAAAAGAGTTATGATGATGGCTGAGTCAACTGTATTAAAAATGGCGGTCGTTGCAAGATTTTTTTCCTTATACATTATTCAACACGGAGTAAGCTCCATGCAGTTTAACTGATATAAAAATATAAGTATCCGAAAGAAAATCCTGGCCATCGTTTTACTATTCACAACCTATTTTTTGACACATTTGAGGCTAATGAAACACCGTTTCAATAGAATTTTCAATTACGAGAATTTTTCATAACTTCACAACCATCATTTTTATCATAAAATAATAAAGAATATCAATTCATAACTTTAAATTGTGATATATTTTGAGAATACGCGTGGGTTTTGCTTGGATATTCACATTTAGTGTGCTCTTTAAAGGAGGTACAAATGTTTTGGTGCGTTTATGTAGAATATGTGACAAAGCGTAGGCCATCAGTCACATTTTCGATGCTGATATGTAACGAAAGCAGATAGTGTTTGAAAGGAATGTTAAATATTTAATGTGATCCCACATTTACTAGTTGATGTTAGAGACCAAGGTAAATATTTTAAAGCTGATTACTTGAATCGAGAGAATCTGCTTGGGACTTCCAAAACTGTTTATAAAATTAGTATAATGACAGCTAATAAAGATTTATCAATGTTTTATTTTTTCAGGACATAATCATCGTTAAATTTGCTACAAATATATATGCAGGATCCAGTTTTCCTGAATGAATTCTAAGCAAACTTTTAAATATCTTATAATTAAGAAAATTCGGTACCCTTCTAAGAATTTTTTTCATTTATGTATTAAAAAATGATATTTTAGCATTTCATATGATGTTTCTATTTAAAAAAATGATACAAGATGAAATTTTTCCTATTATATCCACACAATTTAAAAAATTAAAAATTTTTGAAGAAAATTTGAAAAGATTTAAAATTTTACTATTTTTATAATTATTAATTTTTTTATTTGAAATTTTTTTCTTAAGGATGTTCTAAACAACTTTAGGAATTTATTTTGCAAGTTTTATTTATTTCTCGAAAACTAATTGTTTTCGAGAAATAAATAAAATGTTGATATGCATGCCAAAATTCAACGAAAAAACCAATATCTTTTATATTTTAATTATTTTAAAAAAGTGTTCAGTTTACAGCAAAATGGATCCCTAATTCTGATATATGCTTTATATATAACATAGAGGAAAAGAAATGGAAGTGACTGGTAAACAATTGCGGAAAGAGTAGCATTTTGAATGAACTAATGCATCAAAAAACACAAAATCAGAAAAACCCGTTTAAAGTTTTTAATTCTGAAAGATTAATTATAATAAGCGTAAATAAACTTAAAATACCACTTTAAGACATTAGTTATATGTTTTCCTTAAAATAATTGCATTTCTGTATTTTTTTCAACCATACTTTTTTATACATATATATATATAATCAACTTTTAGGGAGTATTAATTGCACAAGAAGATTCAAGAAAAATTTTATTTTTTTCTGTCATGACAGAAATTTTAGTTTTTTTTCCTTCACATAACACTGAAGTTTATAAAAAAATATATGAAGAATAAGAACTGAAATTATGAAATTGTTAGTATAATATGCCTTAATACAAAAATTATATATGCATTTATTTCACAAAGAAAAAAATTATATGATTGTAATGACTCTTTAATATCTTGATCAATATATATTACACAATCTTTTTTTTTATAATTATTATTTCTCTTTTTTGAGAATATGTTTTTTTTAACCAAAAGCTTTTTTTTTTAGCTTTTTGTCTAAAAAGGGGTGTGGTCAAATTGCCTAATTTGTTAATTTACAAATTTTCAAGTGAATTTTTTCTAACTTCTAATTTTCCGACATGAAAAAGTGATCAAAAGATGTAAGGAAAAAGATTAAATGAAATAAAATTTTTAAAAAATTATATTTCGGTAATTTTAAGGTACCGAGTCTTGTTAAAGGATTGCTAAAAAACAAAAAAAATGCGCATTTTATTATAAAAATCCTACAGATTAAATGAAAATTTAAATTAATTTATTAAATTATAAAAGAGTGCTAGATAGAACATTTAAATCGCAGAAAATAAAGCATTCCCCCGCCCAGTATAGGAACATAAAATTTTAAAAAGTCTTATGTAAATGATTTATGCCTTGCCTCTTGTATTTTCAAAAACTAATAAAATGTAGGACTATTTAAATTTTAAGAGCTGAGGCCCATTCATTGCATTATTTGATTTCAAGATTTAATCTTATGCATGTAACAGAAAAAAAATTTAAGAAGTTATAGGTATACATTATGTTTTAATAAATTTATGTTTGGGGAAAAAATTATAAATTTAGAAATGAAACTGCTGCATATATTCTTTTAAATCCCTTTTTTAATATTTAAACTTATTTTGAATAAACTAATTTATATTCAACGACTGACTAAATTATAATCTATTTCACTCATAAATGCTTGAAAATTAAATTCTGCAACAAAAAAAAATCTTAATATTTAAAAAAGAAATACATATAAACATTATACCTTTTAGAGTATAATAGAACGATAAATATTCAAAATAAATCGCGCAAAAGTTTTAAACGACCACAATAATTATTTTTATAGATTTTGAATTTCATCCGAACTCTTAAGACATCTGTAGGAGAATTTGTTTGGTTTTTACTTGAAAAGCAGCCATTTTATGTCTTTTTAGAGTAGTTCTTTTAAGCACAATAAAATGGAAGAAAATTAAATAAATCAAATCAAACATTTTTCTTTTCACATACAAATAAAAGTGTATTTCAAACAATTGAATGAATGAACAAGTTGGAGAATTTTAAATGACATTATTGTTCCACAATATAGCGTTAGTGTAAGATATTGCTTTTACTGCTGGTTGTACGGAAACTCATGCTTTACTTTTTGTAACTGCATTCAATATTTAATTTCGAGAGATATTTCATTGTTTCAGGAATATTTTTAAATTTAATTATCCAGAATATTTTTAATTAGGAGCATTAGTTAAAGCTTTATTTTTCTAAAAATATGTAACTGATTTTACAAGATTTATGTATGCATAAAATTAATTTTTTGCTTTTCTATAATTTCTGGATATTTTTCATTAGGATCCGAAGATTCAGTATTATTCTAATAATATTAAAATTGCCTGCTATGAATCAACTTCAGCAGAAGATTTTAAATTTCTGTCTTTAAGACATAGTCTGAAAATTTTTTTCAGATAATTGTTGTTTTTCACGCATGTTGTTCTAAATTCGTCAGAGATTCAACGATTAAAACAGAAGCTTGCAGTATATATTTTTTAGCATCCGAAAGAATGAACGTCGGTGATTTTTAAAGCTGTTAAACATTGAGAGCTCAATATGTTATTCATTTATGGAAACAATAAGGTCTTTTTTTTGAGATCAGTAATAATGTTGACCGCACAAAAAAACAGCCGTCCACGTTTGGTGTGAACATCAACTCTTGTCAAAGCAGTCAGGGACTGAATTCGTCCAAATACTTTAAGAAAGAAGATTTTTCTTCTTAAATAACTGAACATGCCGAAAAGGAATAATATGTCATATAGTAAAGGAAGACATTAGTCTTCAAAATGTGTTCCATGGAGCCCTGGGGTTTCACAAAGCATACCCATCAGTCAAAATAAAAAAATCGAAAAGAAGTAAATATTTATGCAAATGGATTCATGCTTTCTATGAAGTTTGAAGTATCTAAAGCTTCCCCCTCCCCTTCATTAAAACTGAAAATTTTATTTATATATAATAACTTTATTATGCAACACTTTTTAAACTTTTAAAAAGAAAATTAAAACAATTTATCTTTATATTTATACTTCCTACTAGATTATGAATATTCTATTGTTTACTTTCTCGGTTTTCACGAGATAATTATATATTCGTTAGTTAGTAAAATGCCTTGCAAAACTAAATAGTTTTCTAATGAAATATGTACCTTTTTTGCATTTGTGAAAAAAACACCTGTACTGAAGTAGAGTAACCAACTTATCAACATATCAACAGATTCGACGTTAAAATCTAAATTTAACAAAAACCGCTTCTTTAGTTTTAGGTTGCAAATTTATGCAAAAAACGGGGTTTCTCGCACAGTTATAAGCATTTTAATTCCATTTAGAACACTGAATTAAAGGAAAAATATATCTCAACGTAAGTGACTATAAAAACAAAGCATACAAACAAATTAATTTCGGAATACGTAATGCAATTGCATTTAATCTCAATAGACCTAGACTTAGATAGCTTGTGTGAAAAAAAGCAAGTAAATATCCCAGTTACTATATATAATTCATGGATAGGAAACACTTGGATCACAAATTAATATAGTTAATTATATTAAAAAAATTGATTATAATTTTTTAAATAATAAATGCAATACTTTTTTTTAATTGCCTTTACATAAAGGGACTATAATATGTTGCTCTACTTTAAATATTATTTTGAGATATATTCTTCAAAGTATCTGTATGGAATTGGGCTCTACAAAAACACTTTCTAGCTCTAGGGGTTCCACGAAAGCACCTTCAAATTCTAAGGGTTCAGTAGGTTGAAAAAGTTTGAAGACCACTGAGAGAGACCCCAACCGGTTACCTTAAAAAACAGGCCATTTTGTTAGAAAGGAATTAACACATCAAGCACTGTTGCGGTGGCTCGCTCATTACGGAAACATATTTTTCTGGTCGAATTAATTTGGACAACCATTTTTTTCAGGGCCCACTTGGTACTTGCTACGCCAGTGGACTTTTCTCAAAAAAGCCATCGTTTTCCTTAATTTAAATAAAAGATGGAAATTTCTAAAATAAAGTTAAGAGTATGAGTCTTTGTTTTAATGCATAATTCTTATCTAATTATTTTACTCAGTGGCGCAACATCCCATGAGGGCCAAGGCCTACTGTGCCCATATCAGCATACATGGCATTGGGTCCTGAGGTGCAAGAGCAGATGTTCCGGTGAGGTGGACAGTCTGGTGCAATACCCCCGTGTTATGTTTGCAAGTAAGCTTGGTACTCATTTATAGACCCACTGAAGGGCAGATCTAATAGAATTGTCAAATATTGTTTGTTTCTATTGACAAGTTATATAAGATTCCCTCTAATTAGATCAAAATTAAAACACTTCAATGTATCATTTCTGTAATAAAGATTCAGTCAAATATTTTTCACAAAAAATTACCGGAATTTGAAAAAACCAAAATTATTAAAATAAAGAAATAAATAAAAATAAAAATAAATCTTAGTAAGCACAATTTAAATTTAAGTGAATTAATCAATAAGAAAGAAATGAATGATTATTAAAAAAAAGCCTTCCAAAAACAGGAAAACTAATCCGATTACAAAGTAACAAAGGCTTTTTTTACACTAAAAAATAAGAAAAGATAACGCTACTTTTTGATATAATTGTTTTAAAACTCCCATTCTGGAAAACATATTTCTCTTAATTTGGATTCTGTTTAGTTTTTTTTTATTTATCATCTGAAGTCCTCATATTCTAGAGGGACGTAAAGTCTGATAAATAAAAAAAGAGAAAATAATGGTTGTGTGTGTATAATACATTGCCTTATACATACAATCATAAATTCCATACAATTACAGCTAAGTTTGGTAAGAAAAAAGAAATAGAAATATTTTTGAATAAATTTTTATTTTCGCAATGAAACAAAGGCACCACATACATCCCAGCAGAATTACCAATCTCACGAATTATTGCTCTTCACGAAATTAGATATCCATAATATACTCTAGGAAAGAAAAAATAGTAATTGCCTTGTTAATTGGTAAGAAACGTCGCTTGAGGTATTAATATGTCATGGTTTTTAAAAAGAACTCCATTAAAATTGTCTGCATTCTTATTTTTTTACATGATACAGAAATATTCCTCGCTTCTCTTAGAGGTATTGAGTGAATTAATTGTATTTCCCTTGTGATATCACTAAGGAAAATAAAAGTTACGTTAAAGAATTTTATGATGTGAAAAACATGTAAAAAATGTATTAAATGGATTAATACTCGGGAGGCATTAAGGTTTTGTAAAAATATGCAAATTGCTCAACGAATTCAGCTTATTTTTATATAACTGTCCTTCACATTTTGAAATTGTCAGCGGCAACAACATAGTATATATATAAGCCGCAGAAATAATTTTATTTCTCAAGTAGAATGTTTAAGAATATTTTCTTCTATTATGAGATGGGAAGAGATTTTCCTACATTCAATTATTTTTCTTATTTTTCCTGAAAATAATGTTTTATAAAATAATAATTTTGTAAATTTCTATTATACATTTTATGTCCAAATTTAATAACGTATTCGAACGGGGCGCGTAAATTTTACGTTTCTAAAATTCTCAGGTTGTGAAAAAAACTGTTCTGCAATACACTGTAGTTATAATGGCAGCCAGACATATATGGTACCATTAATAAATTCTTAAATAATATTAAGGAATACTGTTAATTGAAGTAATTTTTGCATAAAGCAGTTTATTAACATAGTTTGTTTTTCATTACATATTCTAATGTATACAGGTAAGCCTCCTACAACGCGGTAGATACGTTTCTCAAAAAAGCCGAGTTATAAGAAATCGCGTTGTAGGAGTTAATATCTACACGTCACAAGTGACGTATATATATGTGACGTGTAGATATTAAAAGAAAAAAGTTATGGAAAAAACTACTCAATATCTGAAACGCGTTGCAGCGAAATCGCGTTGCACAAGTACCGCGTTGTAGGAAATAAAATTCAGATGATAACACTGAAAGTAGCTGATGTTACAAATTACATACTTATTCGGATAAAAGCTGGAAATATTCAGGAAAAATCAATGTGGGCATGTATACTAGGTTATTTTTTTTCTAATGAGACATTAAAAAAACATTAAAAGAAATTTTTTGTTCTATTATTTAATTAAAGCATTTTTATTTTAATAAATTATTATTTTATATGTATTAACTCTTCGTCGTGTGCAGATGACCTGAGAGGCCAGATAAACAGTTTTTTAAATGTTCCTTGTACACTTTGTGGTTGAGCGGGATGCCCCTCACACTAGTCTTCTGCGTCTTGATTGTTTGTAGAGTTCCACAGTATAGTCTGCCCTTAACCCACACCCAACTTGCCTAGTCCACCTCTGGCTTGTGAGATTGAGTGCATCCGTTTGTTTTATAACTTTGAAGGAGAGCTTTTAAATAGACTTTTATTGCAATTATTCTACTCAAAATAAGTCTGTTCTATGATTTATTACACATTTCAATGATGGCCCCCATCTGAAAAAACTTTATACTACTTGAGTTTCCAGTTTTTCTCTTTTATGATGCTTCTTTAGTCCAATTTTTATTTTCACTTTGTGCCAAATGGGCATTTTTGGTTGTTTTATTTTAAGCATCATTTTGTTCTAATGGTTTTTTTTCGTACAAATTGGTGTATTTTCTTTCCTCAGACCTTTCCCAAAGGGATGTTTTAAATTAAAAATGATTAGGGGGTGTCAAAATATGTCCGTGGCCTCTCAAGCTTGGTGCGCTTAGTTCTGTATCGTTTAGAGGTGCGCCCGGCGAAAGGTTAATTGACAACAGAAAAGGGTTATAAGTCGAATAAAGAAATATTTATTAACAATAGACAGAAAATACAAAGGGGGATAAAGAGGCATACGTGCCCATTACTTTTCGACGTAATCACCAAGTCTTTTTAGGCATTTATCAGAACGCAGAACCAACTTGTTTAACCCGTCTTCGTCCCAATTGAGCCAGGTCTTGGTGGATGATTTCACAGCACTGTCTGAAGAGAACCGTCTGCCGGATAAGTGCTCCATCAACCTCGGAAACAGGAAATAGTCACTGGGTACCAAATCTGGGCTGTGTGAGGGGAGACTGTAGTTGAAGAACTTGGCCGGCCTCTCTCTGTCATATTGCGGGTTTCGACATCCTGTCATCCTGATTGAAAAGAGTGGCATTATTTTGCTATATGTTGTCTGTTCAATGCTTCTTCTCCATAAACTTTCCCGATTTGACAGTGAGTGTCAGATGCGGACACATTCTTGGCTCATAAAAATAAAATTATGGCTCTCACTTCCAAAAGAGGTCAACTTTCTAAGCGTCTTGCCTTTATAACCGTCCTGAAACGTCTGAGAGCTTACATTACCTACCTGTCATCCAGTACGTCATTGATTTCCACTCTGGGGAAACAAATGTTCTCCATAATATGTAGTTTTAAAATGCTGAGGCTTGTAACCTTTTTTTCTGATCATCCCTCGTATAATATTTTACTACAACATATCTCATTTCTCAATTTTATGTTATTAGTCCTAAAATAAGATTAATAACAATTAATATCTGTTTGTTTCCACAAAATGCATGTTACGTGTACCAATTGTTAAAAGTTTGTAAACTAGTAAATAACCTCTTAACACTCACAAAAAATGGTTTCGAAATTTTGCATTTGAATATGTTTCAAATTATAGTTTCAAAATTCTTCAAATGTTTGGTTTATGAGTTTTAGGTCATTATGAATTGAATTAACCATGTGCTCTTTGCTACTCTAACAGATTTACGTAACAATTATGCGTTGTAATGAGTCTTTTCACGTGTTTATTCTCTTTTGTCGCTAACTAAGCAATGTTTTAAAAATGTATTTAAAAGTTCAGAATTAAACTTTTTTTTTATTTATTTGAAAGATCACAAATCTTAAACACAGATTACTTAAATGTTTGTCTTTTAACATATTTTCAATTCAGTCTTGGAAAAAACTCTTCCTTTTAACAGAAATAAAATTTCGAAAATGGATCAGTTTTTTTTTCTTTATTGACAGAAACTATTTCAGCCATTCTATGGAAGATTCCCTAAAACAAAAGATTCGATTCTTTTCAATCTTATCATAACAGTGGTGAAAGAGTTTGACAAACTTTTTCGTAGACAAATTTATTTTCTATTCTCAAGAGAGTCTACGGAGGAATAATGAGGAAATCTCCCATTGTCATTTCCGCTGTGTGTTTACAGTCTTCTAAATTAAGGAAGGAAATTGGTAATCCTATAAATAATTAAATTTGAACAGGTTTGCGCACTGGTTTTCCCATTGGAATTCCGAAAATAATCTTATGCATAACTTTTCCCTTACCAATTTCTTTAATGGAATTTGTCGGTTTCTGGAAGAAGAAGATGAGTATAGTAGTTTTGACATTTTTTGTTTAGAACTCGCATAATTTAGCCTTTGTTTTTCAATTACAACCCTCTTTATTTCTCATCCAATTATTTTTTTAGGAAAACAATACTATAAACTCGATGCCTTACTTAACGTTATTTTGTATTTTTTCATCGAAGAGATTAAATAGAATAATATGATAATTACTTACGAATTGAGATTGCTGGGATTTTTTAAATTCCATTTATAATTACTATTAACTAGCACCAAAACTTTTACGTTTTCATCGTTCTTATAATAAGTAATTTTTCTTTCTCACCATATTTTGCTAATTTCATCATTCAATTTCAATAATGGAACAAGATTTAATACTCCATTACTGAAATATTTTTTCGAAAATAGGCTTATCTCTCTATATAAAAATGGTTGTCTGTAAATATGACCTCGCTTCGCTTCAACACCCTTCAACCGGTGACTATGAAAATTGACATGTAAAAGTATTTTTTTGTGGATAAGGATTTTGTGCTGTCCGGTTTGTTGCAGCTCCCCACCAGGTGGAGCTAAAACATATCAATTTCTGCACCATTCAGTCAATCACCAAGTTGCCAATATGGTCGCCAAAAATGATGCCAACTTGGTTTTAACACCAACATTTCGTTACGTTTCCATTGACTCGCCATTATAATGTAAAGAACGACGTTGCTTGCGAGAAATTTTACAATTTTAACATAAAATAAATACAACAGAAAGCAATATATTGCTGTTTGTAAAAAAATGTAACACCATGAAGGAATCAACAGAATTAAATGGAATTTAATGCACAAACGACTTGTATTAGTACAAATAAATGACGAAATTTTCAAAGCAAAAAAACAATATTAAGTGTCCGAAATAAGTATTTGGTGTACCAACTACGTGCTGCTATACTACGTGGCATAGACTCAAACAGATTTTGAATGTCTGCTTGTGAAAAAGAATTCCATATTGCTTGTATGCGCAGCAAAAGTTCGTCTTTTAAAGCTTCAGGACGCGGATCACGAGCGAAACGCCGACCAACCATGTCCCACACGTGCTCAATAGGCGACATATCCGACGAATAAGCAGGCCAAGGAAGAAGTTGCATGTGTTGGGCTGAACAGAAGGTTCGAACAGTCTTTCCAACATATGAGCGTGCATTATCCTGCAGAAAGATAGCTCCAGGGAAGCTTTGAATTAAGGGTATGGCGTCGGGCTGTAGAACTTCATGGACGTACCTGTTGCTATTGAGATTAACTTAAATTCGTAGCAAATTGGATCATCCATGATACGAAATCACACCCCAAACCATAACTCCAGTTGTTAGGCTACTATGTCGTTCGATAACGCACTTTGGAAGTCAGCGTTCACCGGCATAGCGTCTAACACGAATGCGGCCATTATGGTCCCACAAATTGAAGCGTGATTCATCTGAAAAGTCAACTTTGTGCCAACCAGCTGGCCAGGCGCTGTGCTCATGAGCCCATTGCAGACGCAACCGTCGATAGTTTGCCTGGAGGGGGATCCTGTATAAAGGCACCTTTGCACACAAACCACTGTGCAGCAATCATCGACGAATGGATGAAGGCGACATTTTAATACACCTGTAGCTGTAGACCAACGTGCTGCCAACTGTCTGAAGGAAGCTGTATGGTCATTCACCACCATGCGGAGCAGGTGTCGATTGTCGCGCGTTGACCTCACCTTCCGTCGTCCACTGCAAGTTTTTTGAATAGTTCACTGCTCGTTGGTCCACTGATTCCAAACTTGCGTCACTGTGGAACTGTTTTGCTGCACACGAGCTCTTATTGCACGAAAGGAAAATCCTTCTTGTAGAAGGCCGTTAGTCCTCCCCTGTTCAAACTCCGTAATTTGTTGGAATTTCTCCTTATTTCAAACTCCATTACCATGCGGAAAACAGAGCTGCATAAACGGATGAAGTTGATCACCCAGCAACTTTACGTACCAAATTGTATTGAGAGAGATCGATACACGCACCGAATATCCCAAAACAGGGACATGAAAAACACCCCATATCATGATTGAGCCCCCATGTCCTTGTACAGTTCCAACCGGTCATGCAGGATCCATGGATTCATGAACCTGTAGCCATATTCTCAGCCTCCTGTTGGAGTTGTTTAGTTGAGACTCATCACTACATGCTACTAATTTCCAGTCTTCTACACTCCAGTCTCTGCGCTCTCTTGCCCATGCAAGACGAGCAGCCCAATGGCGAGCATTGAGCAATGGTACTCTCGTAGCTTGACGGTTTCCGAAACCCATACGGTGAAGCGAGCGTTGCTCAGTACGACTGACTGTACAACTGACACCGTCATTCAACTTGGTAGTAATTTGAGCTAATGTTTGGCTTTGCTGGCTTCGTACAATACGCCTGAACCGTCTCTCACCACGCACTTTGAAGGATAATTGTCTTTTTCAGTTTGCCCGATTGCTAATTTTTTGTCCACCATCCTCTTGACTCTGTCGACCTTAAAATTCCTAGTTGTCTGACGATTTCGGAAATAGAATGGTCCATGCGAAATTGAATGTCGATATTTAACTCATTGAAAAAATTTAGATTCAACAGAATTGAAAAAAAATACCCTAAAAAACATTTAAAAATATCATAAATTTACAGGAAAAAATTAAAATGTTCATATTTCTCCTTTTAATTCTTGAAATTTAGAATAAAAAATATATTTCTACTATCTAAAGCAATAACTTAATTAAGGAATATAATTTTTCGAATTTTTTGTAACTGCATTTAAGTTTCACTGTAAGATTTGAATTTCAAGTTAAATTTTATAAGCACAAAAAGAAATAAATAACTAAAATGATATTAATTAAAAGATAGAATGAAGCGTTATTCTTATTTCAAATGGTTGTTATAACTATAATTTAAGATAAGTTATTCATATCACACACAAAAAATTATATATAATCATCACACTTTTCTTTCATAAGACTTTTAAAAACACAATTATACAGGGGAATAGAAAAGTTTCTTTTAAGTGAAAATACAATGAAATAATTTTAACTCAAAAACGCTTAAGGCAAAACATTTGATTACATGAAACAATACAACGCTCCGTCAAACTACTATGTATTTTCATGCATTTTTACTCCTAACATGAAACTAAAATCATTTAACACGAAAGATTCCCTTCTGAGATGAACAAAATACGGAAGACACCAGCCGCGCAGATAAGATTTAAGAGGGGTATGAAATGAAATAAAAGTAGTTTCGCAGGTTTCATACAAAGTACGCTATCTTAGCTTTGAAATACCCTCGGAATAGCCTTTAACACGAAACGTTTTTTTTTATCTAAGTTACTTTCACTCTCCACCCCTACAAAATCGTACAAAAAAATTTCATCTCTCATGAGTTGGCTTTGGAATTCATTGGCGATTATATCACAGTGGGATTTAAATCATTGAGTTTGGCTCTCGTTTTTTTTTCCTTTGGGTTTTAGAAAATTTTTTTATTAGCACAATGTTAAAGAGCTTAAGGGAAAGTAATGGATTCTAAAAAAAACACTGCAGAGGAAAATATCAGATCATATTCCAAAATTTCAATAAATGTTTTGTTTTTCTAAAAAACTAGAAAAAAATTGTTCTAAAGTTCATTAAGTTCTTGTTGATTTTTTTAATACTTGCATACATACATATCTATGTATTTAAAATTAATAAACTTAATTTTGTATATACTTTTTATTACATCATCCTTTAACACAAAATTCTTTTAACAAGGAAAATTTCGAATTTTCAATATGCTCCCGCCCCCCTTGTAGAGTTATCACCCCCCAGGGGGCGGTGATAACTCCTTACACTTCGAAAAATGCTGAGTTGTGGGGATTTTTAATTGTTTTTTTTATTTGTTTAGTACATTTTAAGAAAATTATGCTGAAATGAAGGATAGAAAAAGAAATTATTACAAGTAAAACGGTCAAAAATTACAAACAAAAAAAAAAATCATAAACGCGGTGTATTTTATATACCAAAAGTTTCTGAATAATTTTTCAATTCTGATATTTTGCTGTTATGTCTTTTTGAAATGACCTTCCGGGTAAGAGATATTTTAATTTTTACAAAAACTAGAACATTTTATCTTAGTTAATGTATGAAATTGCTTAAAAAATGACAGTTATTTTTTAACATAAAGGACTGCAAATTTTGTTTTAAAACAATGATTGATACATCTGAAGGTCAAAACACTTCTACTATTATACAGAACATATACAAAAAATTTCAGTTAATTATTTTCAAACTTTGTTTTGCGATCCCTCGCCCCTTTTGAGCAATTAAAAAAATGTGTGTAAAAAGCGTTTTTAAGTATATTTTGCTTAAAATAATGGCATTTGCTTTTACTAAAACCCTTGTAGTTTTTGTTTTAGTGAATGGAAAATAATAAACTTGTCATTTCTATAAAGCTAATAAGATGACCTATAAAATAAACTCATAAGAAGTTGTGAATTTTTGCCAAATTCACATTTTTAGAGTACTTTGATACCTTAAACGATTTTCACTGTACTTGAGGACAAAGATGTACAGCTATGAAAGTGAAGTCTCATTTAAAGAAAGTGACTATGAGAGATCTAATGCCAACAACAGCTGCACCCCTTGTGAAATTTTGAAGATATACAGTACAAACTAGAATCGGAAAGAGATAGATCAAAGTTTTAGAGCAACAATTAGTTTGTATAAAACCACAATTCGTTCCCACGGATACGAAAAATTATCATTTAGAAACTCAACACTATTCGAAATCAATGCACTTCACACACACATTTTGTGTTAACATTTCAAAGGAACTGTCATAGGAATGAGTAATACGGCAAATGTATACGTCAAAACAGTAAAGAAATACGTCATGCATTTACGCATATATACATTTTACATAAATATAAAATGTAATACTTCAAAACAATTTGATACAGTGTTTTTCAAATTGTGGGGCTAACCCCGTAGAGGAAAGTGATAATCCCCCGAGGGGTGCGCGAGCATATTGAAAAGTACAAAGCAAAAAATAATAATAAAAAAAATATTAATTTACTGGATAAACGAACAAGAAATACATTCTGAGGTAATAAAAAATAAAGTACACATTTACACTGATATAATACACATAAATATGCACAACATACTGCACAATATATTTTATAAATAGTTCAACAATACTAAGTTAAGAACAAGTTTAATAATTACCAGTGACCTTATGGGCTTGTCATATATAAAATTAAATGCAAAAAATAACATTTACCTTGATAATTTGAATGGTTTTAAATTAATCCCTTAAATGAAGAATAAAATTTACGCGATTCGCTCCCCAATGTCACCGTTTAGACAAGTGTATGTGTTGTATTGGGGAGACGGGGTAGAAAAGGAATAAATAAGCAAACCTTCTGGAATAAGTAAATCCTTCGCAAACACTGTCTATGCCATTGTATTGCATTCCAAAGCCTTTGGAGTAAATTTATAGATAACAGTTCTCAGATTAGATCGTACTTTAGATATATATATATATATATATCGAAGACAATTAAAGCCACGGCTGAGAGAGACCGAAGGCACTTAAGAGGTTACAGTCGTATTGTAAGCTTAGCGTCAAAGTATATTATTATTGAATTCGATACATTGTTATGGTATGGAGGAGGTTACCATGAAAATTATGATTGAATATTGGGTCACCAATATTTAAAGTTTGTGAACACATCACACAGACACACACATAAAACCACAAAGACAAACATTCGCACATCAGTAATATCAAGTACGTTTGAAGACGTTGCCATAACGTTCCTGGTAAAAAATTGTATTCGTGAAAATAATTCTACATGCTCAAATCTCAGCATGGGAGGTGTTGCACTTATCTGGTGTGCAACGAAATAGATCCATCAAACTTACGCGTAAAGTTGCAAAAGCCTGGATTTTTCTGTAATGCCAATTGGAGAAACCCCATGGAGTGTAATCTGATGATCATTGAGGCCATTCAACACTTTTTTCAAAAAAAAATTTGCGAAAGTTTCAGACTCCAGCTCAGGAACAAAGTCACGTTGGAACAAGGAACGTAATGCCGACAGGGGATTATCATCTACAAAGAAAGCTGTGATATCTGGAAATAGTTACAGGTATCTCTGTCTATTTATTGTACCTTCGCAGAGCCCGGGTCCCAGTAAGCCTTCCTGCCGAATATTGCTCGTTAATGGACAAACGCACTTAGTGTCTGGGGAACAGTAAACACGAAGTATTTTCCATTGCCTATTAGTGGAGAATGTGTCAGCTTAGCAATCCAGTAGGTCGAAACAATGCCTCGTCCGACTAAATAATATTGGACAAAAAATCTTAGTTGGATAAAAATTTGATCATTTTTAGACATACAGGCGACAATTCATCTAATCAAGGTCAACCGATTCCGTATGTATGATTGAGATTCGGAAAATAAGATTCCCCTGTCACCTGTGGTCAGAGTTGTGTATGAAAGTCAAAACATAGAATTCATTAAAGATAAGGCATAACTTTTTTCCCCGCTTAAGTACCAAGTACTTTAATTACTTGTCATACCAGTTCAAAAGTATCAAAAATCCCTCCAGGAAAAACTCAGGGCCTTGCATACGGAAGGAGTGTTTAATGGCTGTAGGCAAAAAACGACAGTGCAGGTGAACATACAAGGCACCGATACATCATTCGTTAGTGCTTTGGGTTCATGCTATGCGGTACAGTTACACCCTGTCGAAATTGAAAGAGATAATGAAGAACTAGGGGCCTGGGTTTCTCTGATCTGGCTTTCTGTTGTTGGATAATTCGGCGACAGCAAAGCCAAACCATAATGCAACTCTTGGTTGGGAGTGCCTAAACCTTCCGCCATACAGTCCTGATCTCGCATTAAGTAACTTTCATCTGTTTCCAGCTTTGAAGAAGAATCTCGCGAGAAGGCGCATTGGAAGCAGTGCTAAAGTCAAATAAGTCGTTAAATTCTTCTTTCGTATGCAATGCCCTGAGTTTTTTCCGGAGGGCTTTTTGAAGCTTATTAAGCGGTATGACAAATGTCTCAATGTACTTGGTACTTATGCAGAAAAATAAACTTATGTATTATCTTTAAGGGGACGCAGTACGATTTAATTGACAAAAATCGGTCAAAATATGAAATCTAATTTTTTTAGCCTAATCTACTTTTTATATACTTTTCTACAAACCACAAAATTTGAAAGTTCTATGTTTAAAAAACTCAAAGTTGTGATTACTTTTACGTTTGTTTTTATTCACACTTCAATGGCAAATAAAAACTTTAAACTGACTTATATAAAATTAAATAACTAATGTGTCCTCATTTCAAATGCTAAGGCCTTTTTGCTATTGTGCCTAATGCTTGGAAACTTTTTTTACTTGTTGCTAATAGTACATGAAACAAAAGTTGGAATGAATTTTTCAATAAAAATAATTTTTGTTTTTTAAAAAATAATTGAATTTAAAATTTACACAATTTATACGGAGTTTTCAATAAGTAGTCATAAAAAGAAGTATTGTACGAATACCAATCCTCTGTTATCACAAAACTCTTCCTAGCTTTTATTATACATTGTTTGACGTACTTGTAAATCAAATTGCATATAAGTACGTCGATTTTTGTAGTAGAAATAGCATTTTAAATCACTTCATAAGTTTCAAGTTTTTCTCTTAAAAAATTAAATGGTTAGCTTTTTATGAAATGTTGAGCACGAAATCTGTTTTACATCATACATACACATAGGAGGCAACCAAAAAATTATGAAAACTTTAAAGTAAAAAATATGGCGTTAATCGTACCATGTCCTCTTAATGTCTCATTCTATTTTTTTACTTTCATACACAACTGTGACCACAGTCGACAGGGGGAACTTATTTTCCGACTCACCCTGGTTTTTGATGCTCAAAGGCATCCTAATTGGAAAATTTGCTTTATCGTTTTTCGTTTTCGATTTTCAATGCCCATCTTCCAAATTTTGCCGGTAGGGATGATGTTGCTTATATTAGGTCGGGTGTTTTCGCTTTACTATATTGTGACCTCGCTTTATATAAAAATAAATCGTTTACATGGAATAACCAGAAAAGAATTCAGGAAACATAGAACTGATTTATCGAATTACAAATGACATTTTTAGAAAGAAATCACATTGCTACTTGAACAAGATGAAACACGCTCAGGTCAAAAAGAAAATTTCACAATAGATTTTCATATGTAGATTAAAATCTCATTATACCATTTTTCATGAAGATTCGAAAGAATAAAAGAACAAAAGTGGAACGTTTCCCTAAAAACGATGCTTTTAACCAGAACATTGCAATCATTAGCGAAGAAAAAGGAAATTGGAAGTTCTTAAAAAGAAATATTGCCTTCTTGTGTTTTTGAAATGCCTTTTTTCCAAAATGATGACAAAGATGTGTAATTACTTCCACTGAGACAATCGTGTGCTGGCTCACCATTATAATAATTTTTTTAACAGATTTGAAATTACAAATCGATTAAACAAGAATAATTCCCCCCAGAATGCGCTAGAAAGTTGAACAGCTCTCAAGTAAAATTTCTTTTTGAAAAATAAATACATATTTGTCTAAATTATTTTGAAAAGATTTGTATGTATTTGAGGTTTTTTTGTAAGTAATGTTAATGTTTATTTTAATTTATCATATATACGTTGTAATTAATTCCCTAAATTTTCTCTCGATGAATTTTATGTAATTTTAAATTATATTGAGCCTTCTAAGATCTCACGTAAAAATTAATTTTTTGTTTACCCTCCTGTGACGTGGAATATACTGTAAATCACAGCTTTATCTCCTTAAAAACTGTTAAGGTAGTGTGTTTTGAAGCATGAAAATGCAATATTGCATTATCGGTGCATCCTGACAGAAGACCTTAACGGAAATCATTTGATTCTAAAAGCTTTTCTAGTTAAAAAAAAGTTGTGGAAGCTGATATCGGACGCTTTTGTTTAATGTCCTAAAATCACACGCGTTTGTGCCGTGCTTTTTTTTTTGGCGCCACGCGTTTTACGTTTTATATCAATAAATATCCATTTAAATACCAAGAAGTCTCCGGAATTCTTCATTAACTGCAATAAATTTATGACTCTTCCAGTAAAATATCTTAAATCAAGTGAAATTTTTTCAAATGTTTAAATAAATAGCATTATATGCATTCATATGGAGGGTTGAGTAAAAACTCCAGTGACCATTATTATTATTTGTTTTTATTATTTCTAACGGGGCTGAGAGGTTTGGTACTTTAACATTGCAGACCTACTACATTCCTCGGGAACTGGTATCTCTTTTTAGTGTGGCACTATATAGGTGGAAATCTAATCGCCGCTAGTAATTTTGACACCTTGACCACACCAGTCTTCTTCCCAGAGCTCTAGCGATGCGAAACAGTACTAGGAATTTAATTTTACCGAGATCACCCAAGCCAAACAGACACTCAAGGGATCATTTACATGTTCCATAATCAAACGACAAGTACGCTGTCGGTTTTTTGCCTGCTGAAAATCTTAAGACTTGAGCCACGGTCAAACCCGTAAGCTTGAATGTACAAGGCCAGCGCCAAACCAACTACGTAACCCAGAGGGCACCAATACAATTATAGTGGGCTTGCTTAAACTAAACCCTTCGTTAAAAACTAGAGGCGTATTACTAGCATGATTAAAATATGATAATGAATTAAATATTCTTTCAAATTAATTATTAAAAATATCTAGGTTTGACCTTAAAGAGATATATATATTTATGATCAAAATATAACTTCCATTTTCGATGGCACTTACGAACTGTTAAACCTTATCTTAGTATCTTGCAATCGTCAAATATAGTAATCGTATATTCCAGCGAATAACGCGTACATTTAGCACTAGAAATAAGAACAAAATTTAGAGGTGTGCTTTTTATGCTGAATATAAAAATTACCTGAGTGGTCGCGTATCACGTTTTCACGTCATAGGTCTTGGGCTCAAATCTCGGACTGGGCAAGGTCGATTCCGTTTTTCATTCCTTCAGTGGGTCGTTAAATGAGTACCAGGCTTGATTGGGATTAAAACACTGGGTGTTCCGCATTAGACTGAGCACTTTACCGAAATATCTACTGATGCACGTCAACACTCAAGTCCAGATATACTGAGATTAGCCCAGAAGGCCTTGGTCTTTATAAGCTGTTGCGCCACTGAGTTTAGTTTTTATAAAAATGGTATTTTTTAAAAATCAAAATGATAGTGTATATGTATGTATCCAACAAATTAAATTTCTGCATAAACCTAAATATAATTAAGTCATTGGAAATGACATACCGAAGGGATTTTTATCGGTGCGTAACAAACAGTTCTTCATATTTACCTTCCGTTATAATTTCAGGCACATCCCTGATTTCGTTCGATCTTCATCATTAATTGTTACACTTATCCAATAAGTAAATTACTATCATCCGTCATATCTAAACACCGGATGAACGTAGTTCGGATCAGTTTCAAAATACTTATCAGTTGTAGTCAGTTGAGCACAACGAGAGGTTTATGATGTTTTCCCAAGAGCAAAGAATAGCTATCGCGGAATTTAATTTCGCTACAAATAATCTCATTGCCGAGTTATAAATGCATTTCAGTAGAAATATCCAAATGAAACAGCACCAATTACATCAACGATAACGCGTTTATTGCAACCGTTTCGTGACACAGGATCGGTTGCAGACAGGAAGTGATCGGGTAGAGCGTACATAGTGAAAGCGAAATTTGCATGTGTAGAGACCGCTTTACAAAAAAGTCCAGTGAAAAGAAGTCGAAAAATCGATGTGCAGCTGGGATTGTCACATTCATCAGCATGAATAACATAACGTGTATTTAACTTTCGAACGTTTAAAATGCATGCTGTCCATGAAAGGAAGCTTCCCGATTTTGAGAAAAGGTCGCATTTCTGCAGATAGTTTCGTTCTTTCCTAGACACATATAGTATTCGTAAAATGGATAACGTTTATTTACAGATGGAGGAGTAGTTCCATTTGCATGGGCATGTAAGATGCCAAAACAACTGGTATTGGTCCACCACAAATCCGCAGATGATACAGAAATGGCCCTTACGTGATTAAAATCTCGGTGTGCTGTGTTGCGGCGTCGAATTGTGGGGCCACTTTTCTTTGTTAGCACTGTCGATTTCAACGTCTACATATCATTACGGAATTCATATCCTTATTGAACAGTGATGAGCGGTATGCTTGGTTGCAGCAAGACGGTGAAACGTGAACACATCACGGGAAAGTGTAGAAGTTTTAACTTAATTTTTCGATGATTGTGTCGTTTCCAAAGAACTTTGGCCACCATATTCACCAAACTAGTCTACTAAAATAAAATAAAGTATTATCAAGTTATGAAAAATGTAGCGCCTTTTTTAATTAGTTGTATAATCATTAAAAAACCACTAATATTCAAATATTATTACATATTTCCATTTCACTGAGAACTACTAGGAATATAAATGCAAAGAAAATTAGCAGGATGTATATAAATTTATATATGTATGGGTATTTGTGAGTGTGTGTGTGTGTAATTTAATTTTAAAATTAAGTATTGCAAAATTAATTCATTGTGAAAATATTGTAATATTTGTAATACAGGAGCATATTAATGAAGTTGGTATTATTATAAGGGAAGAAAATTATTTATAAATGAATGTCTTTTATTTCTTTAGGTTATACTTATCTCTTTGGGGGGGGGAATATAAGTAACAAAAATACAGCTTTTTATGTAAAAAAATAATTGTATCAGAAATTTTTTTAAAAATCAATTAAAATAAGGAAAATAAACGTAAATTACTGTTAATTATCTTATTTTATTAACTAACAAAATGAGATTATTGAAGAATGCTTTTATTATGCGCTTTTTTTCCATCCTAGCAAATACAGCATAAAATGTGTTTCCTACATATTATTAAGCTGCTAGAGTAATTGAAGAATAATATGTAACATTTGACATTTGAATAATGTCTTAAAATATTATCCATGAAAGTTTCTTGTACAATGTGTCACTTTGTTTCAGCTGTGAATTGGTTCCAATAAAAACTTGAATAAATGTGCAAGGATAATTTTTATTTCCCTTGCTTCTTTTGAACCTTACGAATATTCTTATGAATATTCATATTCATTGGAATAAAAATTTGAATAATCTTTACATTCTTCAATGAAGTATCCAATGCTTTTACTACGCTCATTGCAATTGTAATACATAGTCTAGAATATGCTAAGGAGTTCTCAGTTACAAAGGCCTTTGAAATCTGTCAAAAAAATTCTGAATTAACATGAAAGGCAATGACAGAGAACAGGGAATGAATTTGGCAAATCTAAAACACGTATTCTGTAAAAAAATACATAATTTTGCCAATTACTTCTGAATGTGAATTTCTGCTCCAGACTATTAAATAGATTAATTTATCATAATGTATCAAACGTATTTTAAACTTTCTTCAGTCACAATTCTACGTTTAAAAAAAAGATATCCTTTTTAGAAAAGGAGATAAGAATTGCAAACTTTAAAAATTAGAGTTATATGAATTATTAAATAAAAGCAGACCCTAATAGTTTAAAAAAAGAATAACTACCAACGTTAACAGATATACTAAAACTAATTTCAAAAACATATTTTATATTAATATATTACATATTTGGATTTATATTCATATCTAAATGAATTTCGTGGTTTATTTTTTTTTACATATGGCAATCTAGTTTGAGGTATAGGCTGACAATATTATATAGTGCTAGTTATCACTGTTTCCAATTGCTTTTTCCGCAATATAACAACACTTGAAGAGAGCATCTAGGCACAAATATACGGATTGTTTAAAATTGAGAGAAATTGTATGTTTGAGAAACAATAATATTTCTTTAAATGTACTGCATTACAGGGAAAATTATACAGTTCTAAGTAGAATAAAAAATTTTTCATGACAATTGAGTAAGTGTAAACAAGCTTGAACGCCGTGCATTTAAAAGAAAGTTATTTAAAGTGAAAATCGTGTAACACGAAACTGAGGGGACTGAAATATTTTTAGGTGATATCAGATTTTTTTTCAAAAACTCAATAAATGTTTTGTTTTTCCAAAAACTTGAAAATTTTGTAATTTATATCATTAAGTTCTTGCGAATGTTTTTTTTTCATTTATGCTTATTAAATACATACCTATATATGTAAATAAAATGTACTCTAATAAACTTAATTTTGTTGAATATGTTTTTTTTTTTGCAATATTTTTTCACGTAAATTCTTTTAAAAGAATTTCATGTAAAATAATATTGCAAAAAAAAAAAAAAACATATACGTGTGTATTTGATAAACATAAACGAAAAAAAAAACTTTCGCAAGAACTTAATGATATAAATTACAAAATTTTCAAGTTTTTTGAAAAAAAAAATATTGAGTTTTTGGAAAAAGGTCGGATATTTTCTTTGCAATGTCTTTTTAGCATCAAATTGTCAACAATATGTTCGATGTCGTCCATTTTGTTATTCATTTCACGATTGCAATGTGCGTCTATATAACTGCGCGTACTGTTCAAGATGTTCCTCAATTCGGATGACGTGACGTGGGAGAAGGAGCAGCATTATTCTCCTTTTCATTGTCTGAATCTGCATCAATGATATTTTTTGCGCTTTGAAATAACTCCAAAATGTGTTCGTTTGCCCTGATTGTGACTGTACACACACATTATCATCATCTACCGCAACGAGTTCTTCCAATGATACAGTAGGACAATCCAATAATACAGAAACTTTCTCAAACACTTCATTAAATGAAGGGAGATATTTTCGTGTGAAGCGATTTTTGTTTCGTGATAAAAGAAAAAAAATGCATGAAAATACATAATTGAGTATCGAGACAGTTGTTTTATTTCGTTTATATAATGAATACATGAATGAATTCACTGTATATAATGAATTCTCGTACTAAATCCGTGCTTTGCTTGTTAGTACATATCAGCAACTTTGATGGTACTTTTTCTTCAGAATTCAATGGAATTCAAAAGAAGACAGTTCCAGATAGTCCTACCAAATTTTGGTTAATGGAATGAGAATACAAATGTTGAGAGACTTCATGGAGAGAAGTTGGATTGCTAAACTTTAATGAAATTGCCAACGCTGTGCACCACTAATAGAAACAATTGAGATCACATCTGCTGAGAGAAAGCTGTACATCATACAAGTGACGTATAAAGACCAATGAAGATCAATATTTGTTCATTACAGCACCGTAAGAGGAGTTCAAAATCTTTTCAGCTGCCTCGTGAACTTCATGGTCTAGCCCAGAGTTACTCAACTTTTTTCTGATAGGCTGTATACATATGTCAGCTATTCTACGTGAGCTGCATACACAGTGGTGGCAAAAAGTACTGAACACACTCATTTTTTAGCGTAATTTTTGTGTTTGACTTCTTTTTCGTTGTGAAAGTATCGCACTATCTTAAATATTATTATTGATTTTAATGTATTTTTTCATGCTGATTTCAAATCTGTTTGTAGATTTCATCTAAAATAAATAGTTTCATTGATATGTTGAAAAAACATTGACAAGAAGTACAAGGTCACTGTAAGAATGAGTGAGTGTGTTTTCCGCCAATGAAATGCTCCGTTATTTCAACCAATCAGAGAGCAGTAGCGATAAAGGTTCAAAGAAAAAGGTGAAACACGGTTTATTGTATTGAATGCAGTTGTGTGCTTGTGGAAAATAGTGTATTGAAAGCAATTTGAAGTGCGTTTGTGGAAATATTGGATTATGGCTAAATTTTCATATCTGCCTGAGAATAAAAGGTACAAAATAATACATTTGAAGCAGAAGGTTATTCTATGCACCAAATTGCTGCTAAAGTACATGTGGCCTTTCTACTGTTGTGAGAACTTTGAAAAGATTTTCCGAAACAAATTTTATTGCGGACAGTGGCGATCAGGATGACCAAGAAAACATCTTTACGTGAAGACAGGTTATTGCAGAGAATTTCACTTTCAAACAGAAGGCTTAATTCCTCGCAAATTTTACAAACAATGGACTTTGACATCAAATGTGAGTGTGTACCAAAGAACTGTTAGAGGAAGACTGCTGGAAATTGGGTTACGAGGCTGTAAAGCGCGCCCAAAACCATTACTGACTGAATTTCAACGCAAGAGGCGATTGACGTGGGCAAGGGGACATTCATTATGACTATTAAAGACTGGGAAAAGGTAATATTTAGTGACGAGAGTCAGTTTTGTATTTCTGGCATCCAAAGCAGTGCCTATGTAAGACGACGCACTCATGAGGAATTCAGCCCTCAGTGTCTGAAGCTCACAGTAAAGTACCCGAAAAAACTGATGGTATGGGGTTGTATGTCTTCTCATGGTGTTGGAAGACTTTACATCGTTAGGGGAACAGTGAAAGCCATGGATTACATTGAAATACTACAAAATAAATTGCTACCAACTGCGAGAGATCTTTTTGGGAATCAGTCATGTATCATCAGTCGCCCTTGTCATCGTGCAAAGGTAGTCCAGAAATGGTTGAAAGACCATACTGTGAATAGAATGAATTGGCTAGGACAGTCTCCCGACCTTATTTCGATAGAGAACTTATGGTTTAAAATTGGTTATGAAATTTCAAAGAAAAAACCTTCAAACAAACGTGAATTAATTGAAGCTTTAATATTTTCCTTCAACCATATTGTCACGAAAGATTTTCTTTTGAATTGGTGCATTCCGTGCCAAAAAGATGTAGAGCCGTAATTAAAGCAAACGGCTGGCCCATACAATATTGATTTTCTAACATGTGACAACAATGTAATTTTCAAAATGCT
>BMAO01012183.1:0-141147 GCA_019973975.1 Trichonephila clavata | reverse complement strand
ACTTAAGTCAAAATAAACCATTTAAACGTCTTCCTCCTTCTTTGTAAATAAGGCATTTTTCGTATGAATGGGCTGAAGCATTTTAATTAAGAATCCTTCACGTGTATCGTAGCTAAGCAGTCTGCAGTGCGAGATAAAATTTGATATTTTGCCGGAGCAATCCAGATATCGTTAATTATTCTGCAGTGAAGGTCGAAATATTTATTCTTTTGCGAACGACGAGACACAATTAGTTGAAGCTTTAATTTCGATTTGATCTTTCTACAATTAAGTTTGTTTTATTTGCCAAGGAATTCTAGGGGAATTTTGTACTGAGAAATCATGCTATGGTATTGATGTCCCTCCGCAAAAGATGTATCATAGCAATTACAATAAAGAGCTTTTGAATAAGATGTATTATCAAATGAACAAAGAAATTGTTTTTGTCTTCTTTTTTGTTATTATTTTGATGAGATTTTTCAAAATATTTTTGTGTTAGTTAAAAAATGTTTTTATGAATGATCACAAAAAAAGTTACAAGCCGCAGCATTTGAAAACTACATATTGTAGCGAAATTGTGTTTCCCCGGAGTAGAGACAAATTGCGTAATTTCTCATACAGATGGTTGTGGGTAGGTAGTGAACGTTCCCAGACGATTCAGGACGATTGAATTGGTAAGACTCTTAGGAAATTGTTCTCATTTGAGCCTTGATTCGATTTTAATGGGCAAAAAATGTGTCCGCATCTGCCATTCACAGCCAAATCGTAGAAGTTTATGGTGAAGAAACAATGAGCAGAAAACACGTAGGGAAATAGTGTAACTCTTTTCAATCAGGCAGACAGGATGTCGAAAACCGCAATATTGCAGGAAGCGTCTGGTCAAGTTCTTCAACGACAAAAATCAACACGGCATGAATTGAAGAAATGATTCAAAATGATCGACGATTAATTCTGATTGAGAGAGAAACATCGTTAGAGTTTGGTCTAAGCTATGGTAGCGTGCCGCATATCGTTTCTGATGTGTTGCGATATTCCAAGACAGTACTGTGAAAACATCCGCCGAGAGCTGGTTCAATGGATATGGTTGAAAACGACTCAAATTATGGTTGAATATTGAGTCCCAAATATTTAAAGTTTAAGAAGCACTGTCTTAGGTCATTCCTAGTTTGTATATATTAATGCAATTTTAAGTATTTAAAAATAGGAAAAAAATCAAGATAAAAGAAATTTATGTTTCTTTTATCTTGATTTTTTCTATCAAGTGGTCGCGTTTATATAAATTTTCGAAAGTTTTAACCAGATTTTATCATTATCCCTGTATTAAAACATTTCGTTTTCCTTGTACTTTAAACTTTTATGCATAAAATTTGCTAATAAAATTTGAAAACCTCAAAAACATTTTTATCATTAAGTTTATTTATTAATTAGTTAAAAGTAAAACTCGCGTGTGTAGTCGGATACTTAAGACTTGTTACAACTCCATCATTAATATTTTTTAGAATAATTCATTATATTTGTAATAAAAAAAAAGTTTATATCTACATCATATACTTATACTATTACACATTTTTTTGAAAAAAACTTATCATTAAAATAAGCATTATACCCAAATGTGCCATTTTAATTAAATGTTTCTTGAAGAAATTATTTAAAAATAAAAAATTACATTATATTGTACGGTAAATTTCTGATTTATCAAGTATAGGCAATTTTTTTTCACTCTTAAAATAACATAAACGGCTAACTTGTGATGCGATACAGACATTGCTGTAGAGTCACCTCGTAAAATTTTCACGGATATGACACTAGGGTGCTCTGAGTGCTCATTTCATAAAGTGTTTGACTCATTAAATGGATCGTAAAACGATGTGGTGACCCGGACATAAATTGATTGATTATTTGCGTTCCTTAGCCCTTTGACGTCAATCGTGCATCCCTCTCGGATAAACACAGAATTGCTTTCCTCTTCTCTAAATAAGTAAGAATGTGGATAGCACACATAAAGTGATGATTGGTTTAGAGTAGTGCTTCTCAAACTTTCAATATTACCAACCCACTTTTCAGCCAGAATTTTCATAGCACGCCGCCCTTATGCAATAACAATGCAATAATAATTTACTTTGATGCTTAAGCTACAATATGACTTTATTATTTCTAAACAGTACAAATTATCAATTTATGCATTAAATTCTGCATATGACAATCCATGGGAGTCGCTAGTAATTTTTAAACTTGTTTTTAATTAGTATTAATATATTATTTATCAACTACATTGTACAGTACTGATATATTTATAAGTATATGTATTTTACTTTGTAATATTTCAGAATGTATTTTGTTTGCTTCCTCTGGGTAAATAATTAATTATTTATTTCCGACTTTTCAAAGTGCTCGTGGCCCCGTACGTAGGGTTTCATGCCACCGTAGAGGGGCACACCCCCCAGTCTGAGAAACGCTGGTTTAGGGAATGCTTTAGAGAAAGGATTGCTGACACAAATTTTAGGCGAAGAAAGAATTGCTGAAATTTAAATGTGCATTAGTAAACAATAGAAGATAATTAATAAATTTATATCAATCTTAATGTGTTTAACATAAAGCATTATATTCATTATTTTAAATTAATAGCAGCATGTTTTTTCGAGTCAAGTTCAAAATAGATTAAAGTACAAAGTATTAGTTTTTTGTTTAAATGATTGCAGTGTGCTTTTTCGAGTAAATAATTTATTCTAAGCAAGAAATTTAAGAATATTATGAGGTCCTACTTCATTTTTTTTAAAAATGAAGATTTTTTGAACAATTTTAAGCTAATATTTCATTGTTCCTTAAAAGGAACCAGGACATACCCAAAAGAGTAAAGTGTCATAATAAAGAATCTTTGTTTACCGGACATAAATCTTTAAAAATTTCCGATAAAGCTTACATTTTTTGGGATCTAGATAAATTTATTTCAATTATTCTGTATTGAAAAAAAGTAAAGTTTTTGATCAATTTTTTTTCTGTTTAGTTTAAGTTGGAAGTAATTTTAGAGATCTCATAACACATACTTATGTTTTGGTACCATTTTTTTAAAGAATGTTTAAAATAATTTAAATAATGTTTGCACATGCACAAAATAATACATAGAATATACTAACCTATTTTTTAGTAAAATATTAGTATATTTTCCTTGAAAAATTTATAAAACTTTAAAATTTGAAATTTTTTTATTTTTCATGCATATAACTTTTTTTTAAAAACTGTACAGGCTATCCCAAAACGACCGCATAAACTCTGCACAGCTAGATTCCTCGTTGGGAGTACATAAAAACTGCCCAAGGAAGCGTTCCTGTACGATCCATAGTTTACGAGAAAAACACGAAAAACAAAGTATGACGTCACTGCGGGTGCAAAGGGAAAAAAACCCTTTATTGAATATATCAACAACAGTATTTGCATATTTTTCCAGACGATAACGTTTAACGTCCAGACGATAACGCACATATCCGCACATACCATTAGTGACAATACAGGGATTTTGGTTTCAGTATGATGGGGCTCTGGCGCATTTCTGTGTTCCTCTACGTGATTGGCTGGATATCGCATACCTCATACGTTGGATTGGACGTCAGGGTCCTGTTCTATGGCCACCACGTTCTCCAGATCTTACACCGTTGGACTTTTTCCTATGGAGCCATCTCAAGGAACTGGTGTATCGAGAAGTAGTGACAACGCAAATGGACTTAGTTGCTCGTCTGCATGCTGCTTGTACTTCGGTGGACCCCGCGGTGCTGCGACGTGTGATGACAGCCATTCCACGGCGTGCTCAAGCCTGCCTCGACTTGCACGGTGGGCACTTTGAACATCTCCCTTAAACTGTGCATATAGTGCTATTGATATGTTCAATAATGTGTTTTTTTTTTCTTTTTTCTTTTTACATCGGCAGTAACGTCATACTTTGTTTTTCGTAGTTTTCTCGTAAACTATAGATCGTACAGGAACGCTTCTTTGGGCAGTTTTTATGTACTCCCAATAAGGAATCTAGCTGTGTAGAGTTTATGCGGTCATTTTGGGGGACACCCTGTATACCGTAAAATCTAGCGTATAGCCCTAGAACATACAAAATAAGGTTAAAATTTAGCGTGCACGTTATACGCCAGATATAAAAACGCGTGTTTTAAAATTAAAAAATAAAAATTAGCGTAGAAAAAAAAATTAAGACTTTTACATAGATTGGAATATTGTCTATTTAAAAGGAATGATATAATTATGAACATAAAGGGCTATACTTTTAGATGTATACTATTTTTTTTTCAAAAACTTGGGAACTTCTAATAAATGACTTCAAAACACAAGAGCAGAACACACATACATTTAAGATATCCTGGTAAAAAAGGGGGCGCACGTTATATGGCGAATATACCTAAAAATTACTCCGGATTTTACGGTATTACTTTGACTAATAGTAAGTAAGTTCACTATATGCACAGATATCCTGTAAAGAAGTATAAAAAATTTGGAATCATATAATGCAATAGTTATTTTTTAAAGTGTTACTAAAGACAATAAACTATGCTTTGGAGAAAAAGTTTAAAAAAAAACTAGAAATAGCAATGTTTTCACTTTTTTTTAACAATATTTTTAGTGCCTATTTTTATATACCGTAAAATGATACTTAAAACTATTTCTAGAATCACAAGATTAATTTTATAATTAAAAGATTTGTTTTCCTTTGTCACAACTGAACATAATTATAATTTTATCAAACACATTTTCATTTAGGTACAATTTTTTATTAAAAAAAAATATTTCTAGAACATACAAAATATTTTACATACTTGTATAAAACGATGGACAAAATATAGTCAAATAGTGTTTGATAAAATAACTGTAAAATTCCTCTGGAAAAACCATACAATTTTGAAATTGTAAAATAATTTTTTCTCATTAGTTTTTCAAAAAAAAAAATACATCATAAAGAAATAAATATTAGATTTCCTTTCTATTAAAAACACATTATTCGTTCACATATATTAAACATCATGGGGAATATCTTTTAAAATGTGTTAAAGGAGGCGTGGCCATTATGTTTAATTTTTCTCAATTCATATTTTAAAGTTATTTTACAAATGGACATACAAGTGTTATACATTTTTAGATTCAGAAAAATATGCACTATTTTTGAATCCTAAAATTAAAAAAAATACAAATTTTTGAATGCGTATGATGTCTTTGTAACCTTAACCCCTTGACTGCCATAGGTGAAAATATTCTTATCGCTCAACCACTGCTTTAAGTGCCCCGAACGTATAAATACGTCTTTTTGAAATACGATTATTAGGCTTCGTAATGCAATAAAATGACCTTGGAAGTGTTTATGAAAGAATTACAGGAAAAAATTTGCTTATTTATGCCTTTCCTTTCCCCCCTAGTATACCTAGTATCGCCTATGCGAAAAACGGTGGAAATCGGAAATAAATCACGTAATGTTTAATCGACTTTTAAGGAATTAATACTCGTATAATGTGATAACTACACTTCGTTAGTAAAAATAGGCACCTTTTAAACTATAAAGGTCAGACATATATTTAAGGCATGCGACTACTTGCGAAAACTTTTTTTTAAGAAAAAAAGAGATATGGCGACTATTTTGTTGTTTTAAGATTTGCTGAGTACATTTTAAAAACAATATGCTAAAATTAAGAAGAGAAAAGAAATTATTATTACTAAATTGGGGTGAAAAGGTGTAAAAATTGACAAAAAAATAACATAAACGTGGCCCATTCTGTACCAAAAGTTTATAAACAGATTTTCAATTTTTCAATTCTGATGTGTTGCTGTGTTCATTTTTCAAATGACCTTTAGAATAAGAGATATTTTACTTTTTACAAAAACTAGAACACCTTCGCTTAGTATTATATGAAGTTGCTTGTAATAATAGTGATTATATTAACATAAATGGCTGTAAATTTTGTAGTAAATCAGTGATTGATAAATCTGAATGTTCTATTATTACGCAAAACATACACAAAAAATTTCGGTTCATTATTTTCAAAACTTTTTGAGCAATTGCTGTCCCCGCTTGAGCATTTTCAAAAAAAAAAAGATTTCTAGTAAAACACGTTTTAAGGTGTAACATCTTCAAAGTAATGATATCTTCTTTTATTCCAACACTTGTAGTTTTTGTTTTGGTGAACGGAAAATAACAAACTTAGTATTTTTATGAAGCTAATAAGACAGCCTATAAAATAAAGTCATAAGAATTTGTCAACTTTTTGCAAAATTTGAAATTTTAGGGTAGTCGGATAGCTGAATAAGTTTAGAGAATATTTAAATGATTAATTTAAAAATAATGTGGAAATGTTTAACTTAATCTAACATTAACAAATAAGGATTATGGTAATAACTATTATCTGAGAAGTAGATTTCTAAAAAAAGAATTCGATCCACAAGCAATCTTGCTCTGAAATGTTTTTAGTAAAATTACTCTGACTTAAGATTAAATATTCTCAATAATACGTTTTTATTCGTCCACGCCTCTTCATTATCCTTCCTCATTTCAACCATTACATTTCTCTACTTAAACAATAACTTTCATTTGCATAAATCACATTTCATTCAACAAGGGATGTTCTCAAATACAGCATCGTATTAAAGCTTCTACACTGATTAATTAAGGAAAATATCCGAGATTTACATTACAAATTGCAATATAAAAATAGAACATGCATACTAATTTTCTTTGAAATTGAAAGCATTTTTGTATTTTTGGAGGTTCGAATTTTTACCTCACAATTGTACCTATATTACCCGGTGAATTTATATACTTATGTTGATAAAATAAAATGTGCATTTAAACCGAAATGATATTATTTCATATTTTTGTCTGATTAAAAATAATATACTTAAAATTGCGTGAAACAAAGCTCTCTTTTCTTGTACTCTTAAAATTTAAGAAGTTAGCATATTAGTACCAAAAATCAAACTCAACGATTTAAAGTGTACACAGACAGTTGTAAATGTATTAGGAAAGCTTATTCTTAAAATAATGGATAAAATAAGCATATTCTTAAAATATGCGAAGGATAAGTATTTTAATATTTATCCTTCGCATATAAAAATTAGAATAACACTTTTCAAATATTCCTTTTAAATGAGGCAGGATGTTTTAACTGAAAAAATAAAAATATTTATCTTAACTAGACAAAACAAGACACTGTATTAAATGCTACAGAGTTAGAAATTTCAGGTAAAAATTTTCCCCTCATTTGCTTAAATATTAAGAATCTGCTTAGAGTATTCAGAAATTATTTTATTTCATTAGATATAGGGAAGAAAATGGTATATGACAGTCGAATTACACATTTATTTTTTTTTAATTATTTCGTGACTCTAAAATAATTGTTTCTCTGATAAAACAATTTTATTGAATTTAAAGACTGATAACAGGTTTTTTTCGTATAATATTTTTAATTTAATAACATAGAATGTATTTTAATGTTCGCCTTTTTATACTGATACAATTATTTCGCAACTAAAATCTTCGAAAGTCACGAAAGTTTTATGCAGGAAACTTACAGAAAAAATTTCAGTTAATTATTTTCAAAACTTTTTTAGCAATCACTGGCCCCGTTTGAATATTTAAAAAAAAACATATTTCCGGAAAAACCGCGTTTTAAAGTCTGACATATATATATAATAAATATATGCTTAAAGTAATGGCATTTGCTTTTACTAAAACAGTTGTAGTTTTTGTTCTAGAGAACAGAAAATGATAAACTTGGTACTTTTATAAAGCTAATAAGATGACAGATGAAATAAAATTATAAAAAAAATTTGTCAATTTTTGGAAATTCACAATGTTAAGATCTTTCACTAAGAGTCCTCATATACTAGCTTCGAAAGGCAAAGTTAATATATAATCAAACAATCTGAACTTTTTTTTTATTCTCAGTGCATGAATGTAACCATTACTGATTTTAAACATCTAAATTTAAAAGGATCTCCTGGATATTTAATCAAATTTAAAGAAAAATTTTGAGCTACTAAACCAGTAAGAAAAAAAATGTGTTCACTAATATCTTAGAAAATACTTTTCCCTCACCTTATTGTGTTCATATAAGAATTTCGAAAAACCAATATAAATCTGTACAATGCAATATTTAAATTTCTCTGAAAGAGAGATAGACCATGTTATCTTAGAAATTTTTTAAAGTGGAAAAACATACGAAAATATTTTCAATTTATAACTCAAACTGCTAATATAGAACCATTGCCTAACCAAAATATTTGTCAATAAATTCCTTAATCAACTAGAGACGATTATTTTCTTCGAACAAAACATATCTAAACGTCTTGGGTTCGGTCAAATAAGATATTTCTCGAAGGTTAAATCCAAAACATTTTAATTAAGGATCAGACCGTTGTACGTCGCACGTATCCTGTCGAAGGGACGAGATAAAATTTGATAGTTTGGTGGAGCTATCCGGATATTGCTAATTGTACTCTAGTGAAGGTAAAAATATTTACTCTCTTGCAGAGGAAGAGGTATGATTCTTCGGCGGCTGGATTTCTATTTGATTTCAGCTTTATTAAGATAGTATGTACTTGGCAAGGAAACCTTGTTAGGTTAAATGCAATTTCTGGTTGATTGCTTGTACTTCGAACATTGCTCTATAATTGGTATATATTACAAATTTTTTCTCTTAAATGTGTGTGTAGTATTTTATGCAGTGTATTTTCAATAAAACTTGTCCAGTGGAATCTATTCTCTATTGAAAGGGAAAGATTTAAAACAGTTTATCTTAAATTTCTTTTCATGATTTCATAAACTATGTAAACTAATTTGTATCATTTTAAAATAAAATTTTAATTTAAAAACAAATAATTACGGTTGAAATCGTTTCAAAATTGTTGTAATTTTTAATTATCGCTTGAACAATCTTATTTCATAGGTTCACTGCTTTACTCAAGACGGAATGAGTGTTTTTCTTTCTAATGAATAACTGTTCTTGCGCTCTGCTACAGCATAGATAAAATTGTTTTCTTCAAAAATTTAGAAATTTAATCAAATTTAACATTTGAATTAACAACATTAAACAATCACTTAACGGTAAAAATATCTAGTAAAATTAAAATAAAATATTTGTGATACTGACATTTAGAATAAAAAAAAGTGTTTCAAATTATGCAAGATAATCGTTTAATATAACACATATTTTATACAAAATATCAACATGAATATACGGTATATCAACAAACTATTTGGGCAAAAAGAATGATTTATTGCATGTAATTTATAGGGAAAAAATAAAGTACATATTGTTGTAAGATAGAGAAATAGTCAAAATTTACCATTGTCACAAATGTTTGATGTGGCTTCCTTTTGTTACTCTGCAAATGTCCAATCAGTAAATTAGTTTTTGCGACAGATTTTTGTCAGAATATTTCCGTTGACCAAATTAAACACTTGATCTTATACAAAACCCCGTAGACTTAAATGCAGAGATGAAAGATCTGGTGATAGTGTCAGCCATTAAAAAATACCTCCACGACCAATCCAAACTGATGCCTCAGCATAGAGGTACCAATTGTGGTAGTCTTTTTGGGTTGACAAGGCATTGTATCTCTCTCTCTCCTATTGAAAAAATTTAACCTCCTGGCATTTTTCTTCGATGATTAGCACAATGGAAATCTATAGCATGTTCATGAAAATACCTTGTTTAATGGTATCTCTTTTAGAAGATTTCTTTTATTTTAGAACAAGTTTTTGTTGTATTTGCTCAAAAGAATGTTTTTCACGAGACCAAAGAGAATATTTTGCTTTTTTAGCACTGGCATAGTAATGCCGAACAAAGAACGACTACCGTTTTTCAAAAGAGAGCGTCATTAATGCCAACGAAAGTCCTCTATGAATTATCTTAGATTATATTACTGCTAATCTGACTTTTAAAGGGTTAATTTCATTTAATATTTCGGAAGTTTTTAACTTAAGGTATTGGTCAACTAATTTGTAGACAACCTGTATATTTATTCCATTGATTGTTATTATCAATTTAAGAATGAGGAATTTATTTAAAAAATACATCTAATTATGGCTTTATACGATAGATGAGTTATCGTAAAAACATATTGATTTTGTCGATAGATAAAAGTGTGTTCCTAGCTCTAAGAAATTAACTGAAATTGAATAAATCCTTAAATTTCATGTTTTATCTTAAACAGTTTATTTCATAAAAAATGTACATGTATCTCAAAACATAAATTATCATTTGAAAAGTAAAGAACCACATCTTACCAAATCATGAACATAAGAATGAAGCAAAATAATATGAGTTTAATAGCTTCACCAAGCCTTAAAATTTTCTCCCCATGTATCATTCTTAGTTTTCTCCTTTCACGTACCTTAAACTTCATGTATGGTAGCATAAACTCGATTTTTGATATTCAAGTTATTCAAGATTCAGTGTTTGACTTTTTCTTCTGTATTCGAATTCCAATTGATACACTACTCGCTGGGTATGAATCTGATACATAGATTAGATATAAATTAAGATTAATTGTCTGACCTCTTGCTCGTTCACGTCATTCTTCGTGTTGAGGATAAACCGTTAATTTAAAGTGTTTTTCTATTCGTTTAATATTTTTGAAACGTTTCATCCGGTTTAAAACAAGTATAGCAGGGATACAAGTATCAATGCATTATTCAAAAATTTACTTTATTTCGCATTAAATTTAATAAACAATAAGGATGTACTTTTCATATTGACCATCAACCTCATAATGAAGTTAAAACAGATAAACTTCCATATTGAGATTAATTGATTTGGGGAATTCGCACAAATGGAAATCGCTTTACATTCCTCAACTCCAAAAACGAGGTTAAAAATAAAAAATTAGCATTTTTTCCCCTTACAATTTGAATTAATCTTGTTAAATAACAATAAAACGAATAAGAAGAAAACAATTTTTTTCTTTCTTCATATTATGCTAAAATCGTGTAAAAATGTTCTTGCAAAAACAGAATTTGGTGTACTGCACAATGAGAGAGAGAGATGGAAAGTGGACAAAAATAATATATAGACAGATAACAGTAGAGAAGGGTAGTAGTAGAGAGATACAGAGAAAGAAAGGGAGTAGTAGAGACAAATTAGTAGTAAAGATATAAAGAGTAGAGTAAGAGGAGTAGAGAGTGATAGAGATAGGTGAAGAGAAAGAGAGTAGTAGCGAGGGTAATAAAGATAATAGTAGAGAGATAGAGTGATAGAGATAAGTAAAGAGAGAGAGAGTATTAGAGAAAGGGTAAGAAGAAATATTAGAGAGAGAGTTGTAATGAAAAGTAGTGTAGAGAGTAGAGTAAAATGAAAAGAATAATAGAGAAAATTAAAGAAAAGTAGTAGTAGATAGTGTTAAGTATACAAATGTTAAAGAATATTTGATAGAGAGAAAGTAGTAAAGAAAAGTTGCAGTAGAGAGAGTAGAGTAAAATGAGAAAGAGTAGTAGAAAGATTGTGTAAAATGAAAAAGAGTAGTAGAAAGAGAGTAGTAGGAAAGATATAGTAGAAGTAAAGTGAGAGAGAGTAGTAGTAGTAGTAAAGATGGAGTAGATGTAAAGTGAGAGAGAGTAGTAGTAATAAAGAGAGAGAGAGTAGTTATAAGGATAGAGAGAGACAGTAATAGATAGAGTAGCTGTAAAGAGAGAGAGAGAGTAGTAGATAGAGTAGTTGTACAGAGAGAGTAGTAGAGAGAGTAGTTTTAAAGAGATAGAGTTGTAGAGAGAGAGTAGTTGTAAATAGATAGAGTTGTAGAGAGAGAGTAGTTGTACAGAGATATAGTTGTAGATAGAGTAGTAGATAGAGTAATAGAGAGACAGAGTAATAGAGCGAGAGAGTAATAGAGCGAGAGAGTAATAGAGCGAGATAGTAATAGAGAGAGAGAGAGTAATAGAGCGAGATAGAGTAATAGAGAGAGAGAGTAATAAAACGAGATAGTAATAGAATGAGATAGTGAGAGAGAGTGATAGAACGAGAGAGTAATAGAGCGAGAAAATAGCAGTGCAAGTGAAGCAGAGAGTGTAGTAGACAAGATAGTAGTATAGAATGTAGTAAAGCAAGAGTAGTTGTGAGAGTTGAATAGAGAGAGAGAAAAGAGACAAGAGTAAATGGAAATTCCTGAATTATAGAGTACGAGAAATTAGACTTCTAACTTTCAGAAAAAACGATTGCGAAAACATAAATGACGTAGAAAATAATTAGCAATTCAAAGCATTACTGTAAAATGCTCTATAAAATTATTACGCCCCCTTTTTGTTGAAAGGAAGAATGGTATACTATTTCAAAATAATTCTATCTAAATCCTCCAAAATCTCCTATAAACTTAATCTGCTTGCTACTAAAGCAGTTGAGAATAGTTCAGCAAGTGCTATGTTGTGGAACACTAAAATGTAGATTTTTAGTATTAAATTCTTTTCTATAGATGATGCATTGAAATCTTTCTCTTAAGCACTTATTTTCCTTTATCTGAAATTTCTGCGGCGATTTTTTCCCCTTCCGTTTGAAACAAAATCCCTTTGTGGTGAGCAGAAAGTAATTTTTTGAAATGAAGAGGGACTTCCAGAAAATGATTTATATGTGTTGGAAATCTTCTTAAGTGTAGATAGAAAAGGATCTTATTTAAATAACAATAGGAAAACCAGATCAAATTTCACCGATGAATGGATGAAAAACGTTAGAGGTTTATTTACGAGGGAAAGAAAAGTTTTATCTAGATTCATCGAGATTTAGGAAAAGAGGATAGATTCAAAAGAAATTAAGGATTAAGAAACTGATTTTTGAATGATAGTAGTTTTGCCTTTTAACGCTATTTGAATCACTTGTTATTCCAGTTTATGTGTGATTTAAGTGAAAATACTGGAATGTGCTTTAAAAATGAATTACAATTTCGAAATTTAGAGGACATGGTACGGTTTACACGCACGTTTTTAATTTAATGATTTCCAAAATATTTTCGTCTATCCTCTTTGTGTTTATATTATGTAAAACAGAGTTTATGTTCAAAATTTCATAAGAAACGAATCATTTATTTTTTTTAAGGAAAAAAATAAAATTATATAATAAAATGATTTTAAAAAGCTACTACTCCTACAAATATTGACGTACACACATGAATTTGATTTACAAGTATGTCAAAAAATGTATAGCAAAAGGTGGTATGGGATTTGCGATAACATGATTGGTATTCGTACAATACTTCTTTTTGTGAATGCTTATTGAAAATTTCTTAAAAAATGTATAAATTCTGAGTTCAATTATTTTAAAAAAATAAGTATTGCTTTGATTCAAAAATGCATACCAAATTTTGTTACATGTATTATTAGCAATGGGTAAAAAAATTCAAAGCATTAGGCATAATTGAAAAAAAGGCATAGCATTTTAAATGAAGACAAACTAGTTATTTTTATCTTTCTGAAATAAGTAAGTTAAATGTTTTGATTTGCCATAGGGATTTCAATAAAAACGAACGTAAAAGCTATTATAATTCTGTGTTTTTCTAAGTCTAAAGCTTTCAAATTTTGGGAGAATATAGAAAAATATGTAAAGTATAATTTAGGCTAAAAATTAAATTTGATTTTTTGACCAATTTTTGTCAAAATACTGTGTCACCTTAAGTAAAGAAAAACCACTTATATAGTATATACTTCTTTCTAAAATTTATTAAAAAATTTAAAAATAAGATAAATTATTGATAAAATATTGCATTATGTCATTCAGATATTTAGGATAACTTGTTTCTTTGTTTTGTGGGAAAATTGTTTATCTCACACAGAGATTGGCATCTGATAAAAGAGGAAATGGTTTATATATTTTTATTAACTTTTTATACTAAACAATAAAATAAAATATTGATTGATATAATGAAAGAAATGACTAATTTTTAATTCTAGTAGAATGTCTTTAATTGTTGCACAAAGGAAACTTTAATTTAATTGTTTATTCAGGTTTAGGTTCATTTTTATTATATTCCATTTTTGATTTATTACTTCTTGTTGGATCTAGAAAAATAGAAATAAATACTACATTTTTATAACTTTAAATGGAAGAAAAGAGTAATTCTATTTTATATTTTTTATTTTATTTTATTCTGTTTTTAAAATGAATATTTCAACATTTTCTCGGATAGTAAATATAGAGAGAGACAGTAATAGATAGAGTAGCTGTAAAGAGAGAGAGAGAGTAGTTATAAGGATAGAGAGAACGTAATAGATAGAGTAGATGTAAGAGATGAGTTGTAGAGATAATTGTTGTAAAGAGATAGAGTTGTAGAGAGTGGAACTCTATACAAGGTATAATCATACTTATATTTGGATCCTGATGTTAATTATTTTATTTCACATTTTAAGATACTAAAATTTACACTTAAATGACTTAATTTCAATTTACATTAATAAACTTTAAAAGTAACAATTTCATGGAATTTGTTTGATAAAAAATTTCAGTGAAGTTCAGTTTTCTTTATTCACGAAAAGTATCCATCCTGCCATAAATATATTTGACGAACAATTTTTATTCAATTATTTTACTGCACAAGTGTCTATTTTATATTCACTCAACTGTTATTGTACTAATATATATAATATATATTATAAAGTATTTTCGAATAAAATAAAATATGGATTTATTTCATATTTCGTGCTACGTGCATTGTAAATGCACTGCATTTTCTCTATCGCATTATAATCTATTATGTTTCATTTTATTGTATTAAACAGTGACACTAATCTGTACAATTAGATCATATATTAATGAACAAATATTGCCTTACTTTCTTTTAAAAAGTGGTATAGTAATCACCTTTATGTAATGACAAAAGCAAAAACATATGTTGGATAAGAAAATACTACTTGAATTTAAAATTAATACCTAAATACTGTAAATTTAAAATCATCTGTGAACTTATCTGTAAGAATTGCTTATAAAAATGTTAAGACAATCAGCAGATTAGCCTAATCTTTAGGTATGTTTAGTAATAAAATTTTCAAAACATATTTTCTACAAAGAAAATGCTGGAAAACAGCAGCAAAACGCATCAATTTCAAAAGTACATTTCTTTTCATTGAGTAAATAAAGACATTACTCATATTTAAAAATTTGAAACTTGTTTCTACAAAATAACTTATACTATAATATCATCTATCTCTACATTGTATAAAGCTAGATATCACTAAACTTAACGTTGGGAATTAATTTTTGGAATACATCGAAAACTTTAGTTTCCACCAGGAAACATCAAAATAATTTGAGTCTTTTTTTCCAGAATAATCCCCCTTAAGATAACTAAATTGTGTGGTACGTAATTTTCTCTAAATTATACGATTATTAAGATTTTCCAAAAAAGTAGTAATTTAAGAATTGTACATATATCATTAAGAAATAATAGTTACAAAATACAAACATCAGCAGAACAAGAAATCTCCAGATTTAGCGTGTACTGCCTACTTTACTATGTTTAGTAAGTAAAATTGCAAAAATAATATTATGTAATTTATAAATCGTCGGAGATCTAGCTTACATGAAGAGTGAAGTTTTTAATAATTAAAAAGTTATTAACATAATTGTAATACAACTGAATTTGATATTATTACATATAAAACAATCACGATCTTAATTTTATGGAGATTCATCATAAATTGAGGATTATTGCTTTTTATGTCCAGTGCTCTGTTCGGTTTAATATTAAACTAATGGCAAGAAAAACACACACAAATGTATCATCTTCTGTGATCAAAGCATCACGTACCTACAGTAAGCAGTTAAGAAATCATTCTGCTTAAAGTCTTTTACATTATCAAAGACTTATATCACCATTAACGTTTCGAAACATGACGAATTTTAATAATTTTTCTGATATCCTCTGAAAAATACTTTTATTCATGCTGAAATATTTCTGCCTGAAGCTTCTCGAAAATTCTTTATATCCAGAATTTCTATCTTTTTTGAAACAGGGAAACAGTCTCGCAAGATGTTATATAATGGGTTCCATTGTAAAAGTTTCAGGTCAGATACTTATCCACATCTCTATCCCCGAAGTCGAACATAAGTACTGTTTTTCCCTTTGCCTGGAATACTTGACATGACTTTATCACTCTCTGCCTGAAATAAAATTCAATTTTCTTTAGCCAAAAATATTTAATCGATATGTAAAAGGTCATTTCTAAAATTTCAAGCCAATTGGATTATGAAATTATTTGAATAACCATTGAAATAGCTTCAGCTTCGTATGTTAATTATTTTGAGGTGAAATTTGTTGTTGTCGTGTCCTTCCCGAAAGGAAGGAATGAATTCTGCCAGGCCTGGTTTCCTGGGCTCAGGTTGGACTTCTGCGATGAATGACGACACCTATCTTCACCTCCACAATTTAGGCATGGAACTAAGGGGATGGGAAATATTCTCAGCCCTCCGCCGTGGTTTCTGCTACGACCACCCACAAGACTTTCGGACCCACTGATTTAACGAGCACATGCCTAAGAGTGTGCTGGAGGATGTTAGTGGCGTGGGCATCAAACCCAAGCCCTCAGGTCTGGAGTCCGATGCTCTAACCACTAGCTAACCCACGAGGTCAAATATAAATGATGATATGAATTGAATTTTCTCTGTAAGCAGGTTACAATTTAAAATATGAAAAATAAATTTTGCTGCTTTTTATTTTCAAAAAAAGCTCTTAAATTATGTTGTGGGAAACAGTACTTTTATAATAAATATAAGGTTAGATGAGTTGAAAATTAAATCTTTCAAAGGAAAATCAAAACTTTGATATCATGTAAAAATGGACTAAATATGTTTTAATATAAAATTATGAGTGTTTTTCAAGCATTTTTATACTTTAAATGTATAGGAATCTCCGAACATACACACACGCATAAAATGGTGATATTGAAACACACCAAGTATATGTTTTTTCCAGCCATGGAACAATTCTTGCGGAAAAAAGAGTTTTACAGGAAAAGTATTTTTCCCAGCATTAACTTGAATAAGATAATGGCGAAAGTTGTGAAACACAGGGTTATCAGATTGGCGACAAATTTGGCGAAAGATTATATTGGCAACGAACCTTCGAGAAATCACTGGCATCAATATTTCTGGAAATTTCCATGTGGCTATATACATGTCAAAAAGAGTTCAGAATCTGCTCGTGCGTTGTCTACGAGAGAGATTTTATCTGCCTGAGAGTCCTTTCTACCTGAAAAATTTAAGAGATTTTTTTTAGACCTCTTTATGCTTTGCTTAAAATTTTTCCATTAATTAAATTTTTTTAAATATTTCCTTATGTACATACGTCCATTTGTCTTCGTGTAGTTATTTCCTCCTCCTTGTCCTTTAATAAATTTGTTATTCGTTAAATTGTAGTCATCGGCTGTTGCCACCAACACAAAGCTGCAAAAATAAAACAAAAAATCGTATGGTTAAAGAACTTAATAAGCATTTGCAGCTTTTTAAATATATTGTAAATTTTTAAGCAATCCCTATCTTATAATTATTTGCTCATATTTATTTTTTTAAAAAAAATTAAAAGGTATGATATTGTTTTCTACATTCAATGTGTTGCTATCTCTAAGGTATTTCTAAGCTATACTTACAAAGCTCTAATAAAATTCTACAATAAATAGTTGTAAGTATATAATAAAATGCTGTAAATAATGATCAAATGACTTTTTCCTCAATGGGGCTGCGGATTGGTATTTTTTACCTTTGCAGACCTAGTACATTTCCCATGAGCTGATATCACTTTTTAGTGTGACACCCTATAGACGATATAAATTGCTGCAAGTAATTTTGACGCCCAGTTTCCTTCCCAGAGGGAGGCACCAGATCTCTGACGATGCGAAATTGTACTTAGGAATTTAGTTTTGCCAAAGCACCGAAGCTAAACGGGCCCTTAAAGGATTGTTTACATGCAGCATAATCCTACGACATGGACGCTGTCGACCTTGTGCATCTGAAAATCCACCGACTTGGGCTGGAATCGAGCCCGCATTCTAAGGTGCAGAAGGCCAGCGACCAACCAACTACTTCACCCTGCCGGCATGACTAAATATATTGAATTTTTAAGTCTGGAAATCGCGTTTATATCTAAACATTTATAATAATTTTTCTTGAAAGAATATAATACAAAAAATATTGAATGCTAAAGACGCATTTATAAAAGAAAGGCAATATTATTAATCTTTGGGTTCTGTGATTATTTAATAACTAATATTAAAAATCTTAAAAAGGCAGTGAGATCGAGGTTATAGTCCCGAAATCATCGTCAGCGTTGTCGAATTGTGGATTTGAGACATGAAGAAAAGCCATGCAGAGGGCGTCATGAACGTTATATTTGCCTTGGCTCAGATACCTCTCATTTACGTGGTGGGAAATTTAGGAGAGCTGGTTCTTCACACTCAGGTGAATTTTTCATCACTTGACTGCGGTTCATAATTTTGTTGCGTTAGAGCGCAACTTTAATGAATTTTCACTCATCAAAATCGTAAGCTTCCACAGCGATAAATCTAGTTTATTAAATATTGTTTTTGTTTCTTATACAAAAATATCATAAGATGTATTCAAACAGATATACTTGTTACATGACCAAAATATCTTTTTACTAAAAGAAGTATAAATAGTTTTCCCTTAATATTTAAGAAACTGGGCATTTAAAGAGGAAGTCAACAAATAATATTTAAAAACAATTTTTTTTAAATGTGAAAAAAATATATATTAATATGCACTTTAAGTAAACACGTATTATGTAAAATTTTACATCTAGGAAAATATCAATTATATGTTCTTGCAGATTCTAGTAAACAATTTAAATCAACTTCCAAAATCTTGTACAAACTCCTCTCACTTTTAATAAAATAAACCGCTTAAACGTTTTCCCCCTAGGGCAAATACCAGACTTCTCTTTGACGAGGGTTTAAATATATTTTAATTAAGAACTTGGCCGTTTTGCCACCCAAACATTCGGTAGAAACCAACAATCTTTGAGTTCAAGACAAAATCTGATATTGCCAAAGCCACCCGGATATCGTTAATTATTCTCCAGCGATGGCAAAAATATTTACTCTGTCGAAATTTAAGAGTCACAGAACCGTCAGAGCCTAATATTCGATTAAATTTTGAAATGCTAAAAGCTTAGTTTAAGCTATCAAGTATATTTCGAAGGATTCTCTTTCTGAATAAAACTTAGAATAATGATACTTTTTGTTAAATTTGTTATATTTGATGATGTGAAAATTATATGGAATTTTATAATTGTAAAAGTTTCATCAACCTCTCATAAGAAAATACGATTTTTATCAGAAATATTTGTAACTTGTTCCACTTTTCTTTCTAATTATCTATGTGAATGGATCTAGACTAAACTTAATACTATGTTATAGTGTTTTTGAAGTTTTATTGACAATTTTTCATAGATTTTGATTTTATTTGAATTATTTTCATTAGATATATATTAATAGTTAAGCATTTTGGATGGTTAAATAACTTTCTAGTAATAATAGTTTAATTATAGCAATATTAAATACACAAATGAATAAAAAAAATCTATGACGCATTTATTCTGATAATAGGTGTTATACCGCTTATTGTTTTTTGTTTAATAGAATTTCTTACGCTGTCGGAGTCATAATTCATATCTAATTAAAACGTGCTCCAAATATATTTAATGTGTGTATATAGATGGCGCTACATGTTTCAAAAATAAAAAATACTTCATTTTATTTTAGTATCATTGTGCATGTTAAGGATGTCCTTTTATTTTTCAATAAAATTTATATTAATATTCAAGGTTTTGAAATGTATATACTAAGACTTACTATTTTTTTTATCATAATTTACTAATTTTTCTTTTATGCGGTACTGTAAATACTCCTTTGTATTTGGCGGGAAACATTAACCTCTTGCTGTGCTCACGAAGTAAGATTTATCTTCTAGATTACTACATCGATTTTAACTCTATACTAGCAAGTACGGAGGCCAATAAATTTTATCGATATATATTGATAGTTTTGTGTATTTTCATTTCCCTTAATATTTCTTCCTTTCCCTATGGCCTAGTGTATAGGCAAATTACCGGTGAAGGTTGACAAGTCACAAAACGTTGTTTAAACCTGCAATCTCAGTTCCTAAGGCCAAGAGTTTGCTATTGTACAACTGTGGCTAATATTTCTTACTGTGTCTTGACTAGTTTTACTTAGGTTTATAACGTTTTGTACATTTAAGCGAACGGTCTCTTGTACTTGGTCTAGTTTGTGGTCTAGGTCAAGTGGATAAGCAACAACAACAACTTTTTGTATATGTATGGATTATATATACATATATATAGTGTATAAATTGAAAAAATAACAAGACTAAACTATCAGCTAACAAAAAACCAGAAGATAGAAACCAGTAAAAATTTAAGACACATAACTATAAAAAATGGTGGAAATGTGTATTAAACAAGATTTAAATAAACGTATGAATAGCAGGAAACAGAATTAGAACTTTAAAATGAAAGAACCAAAAGAGTCAATGGACTAAAATGGAGACCTATTATGATTTATAAAGCTGTTGCTGAATTAGGACCAGCAAATTAGGCTTAAGTATACTTTACGGATTCACCATATATATATATATATATATATATATATATTATATATATATAAACATGGTGGGACAAATAAAAGTGACCCGGATGAGAGAATATGATTGATTGGATGTGAATGTGTAAGGCGCTCTCTAAGTGATCGAAACCAGTTCAGATCTTAATGCGTGCTATTTCAGTGTGAGTTGATTATTTCACAGGTGAATTTGGTTCTCAAAGGTTCTGGGTTGTGAAAAATCCACATAACTTCCACCAAACACGATTGCATGACCAGACCATTGGTGTTTGGTTCGCTATGTCTGAACCCTGCGTTATTCTCTTTCTTCAGGAGGTAAATTACAAACGTTGCATTTCCAACATTTTGAATTCATTTGTGGGAGGTTTAACGGAAGAAGAAAATACTTCACCCATCCTGTTGGAAGTACCTGTAACTACCCATAAATCCTTCCGAAATATGTATCACAAAAAAAATTTCTCTTCTGACAGAGTTGTTCGCAAAAGTTAGTCTGGTCTCGGCCCTAGCTGGCAACCAAAGTCTCCTGATCTGTCAGTGTACGATTACTTTTAGTGGGGAAGGTGTTTTGCAATAACCCTCATAGTCTTCAAGAATTGAAGCAGAACATTTCTGATGAGATTGCAACAATTCCAACTGTCCAGCTTCGATCATCTTGGCGCAACTTATTGATTAGGGTTCAAAGTTGCTAAGAGATGAATAATGGTAATTTTCAACATCTGATATGATCAGGTTAACGAAATATCTTCTTTCGTTTGCCATGTTTCTTTGTAACCTGCAATTATGTTCTCCGGGCCACCTCTATTTGTTGCTCCACCGTATATATAATGTATAATTAAAGTCATGGTTCAATATATTTTGATGTGGATGTAACCTATTTTAGTGGTGTCTGCAATCATTGAGTGATGAGGTCACTGGATATTTTTAAATGCACATTTTACTTTACACAAACAAAAAACAAGCAGTGTCAGACAAAGCAAGAAATTAACGCGTACATTTACATGACGTTAAGAAACGCATTTTTTTTTTTGCTCAAGAGATCACGAACTTTAATAGTTTTTTTCTAACCTAAAGCTGTTAAAATCATATGAATTCCAGTAAAGGCTCTTCTGGCTGGTCTAAATACACGAGTAACACGAAGCTGCAAGGTTTTAAAAATGCTAGACTATTAGTTTTTTGGGAGGTACAAATCGTTATTTCCAGATAAGCGGGTAAAACATAAAAATTATTTTAAAAAACAAGCATAATTTATTAGATTTAAGTGTATAATTACTTTTTTGGTTGCAAGTCTTGTTTGATACATTAAGGCACTTCTAACCGTTGAATAGTTCTTGTGTAGTTTTGAAATTCGACCGATTGTATAAGCAATCAATTTATGACTGGGTTGAATAGTAGATTGAAAATTGTACAAAGAAAATTCTGTACTAAAGTCTGGAAAAGAGAAAGAAAGAGATAATTTTTAAAGGTGTCATATAGTCCTAAATCTGTAGTATTGGAGGATTATTGGAATAGAATGAGATACTCTTTCCTATGTGTTACGAATTCAAAAGATTTATTAACGGAGAACTGATTGGCGCAGTCCTAAGTAACATCTGGTTATTTGGCGGCTGACATTTTCAGCTTCAGCCAAGGGCCGTCACACCGAAGATGAGAAAATTTAAAACTACATTTGAAGGGAATGAACCCCTTTAGGAATCGAATGCTGGATTCAGCACAATTAATTCGTGGATAATTCCTGAAAATAATTCCTCTGGATCCAGGTCCCGAGTTCGCCATTACATTCCTTGGTCACATTAGAACTTGCTTTGATTTAATTTTAATTTGAACCATATTCTGAAGCAACTCGAGGTCTGTTGGCGACGGATTTCCAAACTTTGCGCTCCGGTCTAATGACAACGACACCACCTGAAATAAACTCCCCCTCTTCCAACTTCCACATCGCATTATCGTGAGGACTTTAAGCATCCATTCAACTACCGTGGACTAGTTGCTAATAGGAGCTTAGACGAAACATAAATAAGTTAACTGAAAATGTTTAAGGTAAAAATCAAATTAAAATTTCCTTTTTTTCATAGACAATCTAGCCTTCAGTTCACAAACAGTCTAGCAACATAATAATGTATAAGACAGTTATCACAAAAATACCCAGCTTTCTGTTAAAAACTGTAAGATTCGATCCCTCTGGGGGTTTAGAAACCAGCCAAATATTCTTCAAGTTCGTTTCGGTGCATCTAATCTAAATATAAATCACCATGTCTTACTTAAGAAATACATTAACTTTCCATTCTTCCATTAATAACCAAAAAACAACATAACTGTTTCCTAAAAAATTTATTAATCCAACTAAAAAAGACAAACCAATTCGTTCCATCTATTCAAATTACCCTGTACAACTCCTTTCCCCTTAAAAAAAAAAGGAAGCATTCCAATAAATTCAAATGAACGGTCAACTTTTTATTTAAAATCCTAACTCCGTACCTCAGTCTCATGATTAAACGCTACCCAATTCTAATAAAATCCATTCTTTATAATACGTTAAGTAAAACACAAAAAGTAAAAATTCCGCGGTTATTTTCATTACATCTCGTGTCGTATAATGAGGGCTGCCACCAAGATTAATGCAGGAGAGATTTTGGAAACATTATTGCTCAACCCCCGCTCCTTATGATTTTGAGATGGAACGGGTAGGGGCAGAATTTTTCTTCCAAATAACCGGAAGTAATAAAGGTATTGTGTAGGCTATTTCCTTTCTAGGGACGATTATCATCTAAAATGTGTTTTTTTGAAGGAAATACTGATTAAAGACCTTAATATATACCAGGAGAAGGTCGATAGTGAACCGTGTATATAAATTACCGGAAGTAGGTACGGCTTCGTATTCTTGAGAGGACATGGGATTTTTTTTAGTTTTATTTTTTTGTCATATTTTTCCCTTTTTCGGGTAGTTTTAAGTTGGTCATTAGAGATTAGATGATATTCGTTCTGGGAAATTTGGGTTTGTGTCCTGCTTTTTTGGGGGAACTGCACATTATGCCTTCCACCTAATTGTATGAGCCGTTCGCGATATTATAAAAGGGTCAAAAAGCGTTATAAAAAGATCATTGCTTTTATGAAATAAAGATTAGCTTTTATTTTCAGGAATGTATTTGAGAGAAGTAATTCAAATTTTAGGCATTAAATAATTTCCATTTTAAGTGCCATACATGATATTGAAATTAGTTTCCTTTGTCACTGCATTCGGTTCTTATTAAAAATATTTTCTTTATTGTAAATAATTATTCGAATTATTACAAAATGTTTTATTAGTTAATTTAATACATTGTTTATAAAATGATACATACTTATGATAAATATTATTATTATGCATCAAATAACAATTGGATTAAAGGAATATTTTATGCGAAAATATTTTTAATCTCCCGACTTTAAGTTTTTCTGTAAAATTTCTTAAAACATTCTAGTTGCTAGAAACATTTCATCAAATAGTTATCGTAGTTCTGTTTGATGTATTTATAAAGTTTATTTAAGAGCATAGTTTAATTAAGAGTGATTTATAACTCAATTCGTTGCCTTATCAACACTAAGCAATTTTATTTGCATTAAATATTTGTGATTTTTTTCTGGATTGTTTAATTCGAATTATTTTTGTTTGACATTATGCATAAGATATACGATCTGGGTTTATCTTAGATAATGATATAGTGAGAAAATAAATGGGAAAAAACAGATCAGTAATTGATTAATAAGAATTTTTATTTTTAAATTAAATCATACTTTATATATGTCAGATATAATTAAAATGATGTTTAGTTAAATCATTTCTACTTCATTTACCTTAATTGCATTTCTGCAAAAAAATTTGAATGCACCTGGAACTGTTTTACTTTAGAATAAAGTTAAGTTTGAATGGCAATTTTTAAACCTTGTATGGATTCTAAATCTTCTTCAAATGCCGTGTGATCTTTCTTTTATATATTTCCTCTTAAGTAATATATACAGGGTGTCGTAAAAATAGCACCCAAACTCTGCTCAGCCAAATTTCTCGTTGGAAGTACATAAAAAATGTCCAAGGAACTGTATCCGTATGATTCATAGTTTTCGAGAGAAATACGAAAAACAAAACATGACATCACAGCCGTATTGGACAAGCAATATCAGTAATTGGAAATATTTATAAAGGCAGACGTTGAAAGCGTCCACAGTGCATATCGAAGCAGGCTTTAGGCAGGCCGTGGAACAGATGAATCCATACCTCGCATTAGTGATGCTTTCATAACTGTGTGTTGGACATGTTCTGTAAAAATAATAATTTTTAAAAAAAAAAAGCTTTAATTCCATGTACAGTGTTTCGAACTTGGATACAATTTTCATCTAATTTTATCTAAAATGCCTCGTTTTAATAAATTTAAATTGTAAAACATTTTTCTGGTTGGTGTTTTTCATTAATTTAAGTCATAAATACCAACAAAATAACATAAAATCACTAACAGCATAGCATTTTAGAAAACTTGTCACCGAAGACAATTTTGCACTAAGTGAAAAATATTAGATTGGCAAAGATTGTTACATTAATCGTTGGAATGAAGCAAAAAATATCAATAAGCCTTACTTAATTGAAATAATATTCATTATTCCTTTAAATCTTACGCGGCATGTTTATTGCTCCTATTTTTAGTTACTAGTATTTGAAATATATGCGAAAATTATAATTGAAAATCAATCTATTTAGCAATGAACTATCCTCTAGCAGGAAATTATATACTTGAAATTAATTTTGGATAAACTCGTTACAATGGCCGTAATTGGCAACAATAGCCGGTGTATCAGACAATAGCTAAATGAGACAGTTATACCTACTTAGGTTTACATTTAAAACTGGCAGAGATTTCCTTTTATTTTGTATTTGTTCATTCATTAAGGGATTTAATCTAATTAATCTGGGAGCTATTCACTTCATTTAGAATCAGAATAAGAAGTATTAGTATAGGCTTAAATTGGGATATGTTTTGAATGAAAGAATTGAATTACGTTAAAGCGGAAACAGTACCACTTTATTTCATTGGAGAATGTAATTAATTTATCTGCTATTTATTGAATATGCATTTATCGAGATAATTGTAATGTAGAACAATATTTACATCGAATACAGTGAAAATACTTCTTTCAAACATTCTGCTGAAAAATAGTTTGATGAAGAAATTAATTTATCGGATTGTTTGTTCGTTTTTAGAATTATCCGACACGAAGTACTTTAGAGAAAATATATGTGATCATTATTATTAAATATTATTTGAACATATAAAATGTTCAGACACACACTTCACCCAGTTAAAGGAAAATACTATTAAAAAATAAATGATTTTATAGAAAGCAGTTTTATTAGAACATTCTTTATTTTGAAAATTAAATGTCTACTATATTTTTTACTTTTAAAACCATTTTTATTAATCCGTTCATAATCTTTAAGAAATTGAGAAAAAAATAATAAGGGTTGAACAATAAGAATTTTGATTACAAATATTTATTACAATAAAAGAGATGTTAAGCATGTTGATGCATACGTAATTGCTTTATTTTTTAATTTTGTAGCAGTCAGTTTTGTAATTTCTTAAGAAATTTTGTAACTCTAACTGCTAAATGTATTAAATTACAATCTGATTAATCACAAAACTAAATTATCAGGTTTTTTTAATAAAGTTGCTATATTTTGTAAAAAAAATGTATCAATGATTCACTAATATATTTTAAATATACTTTGTGACGGGTTCTATCAGCGGTATTTCAATTAATCCTATTGAGGAAATTCTTCTTTAGCCATGGTTTAAGTTTAAAACCGCCTTCCGTAGAGATAACTTGATTGTATGCTAATGTAAATGCTATTTAATCCCTGGCAATAGGTGTGTTAGAGATAGTTCTTAATCGTTTGTAATGAGTCATTAATTCTTACGCTATCATTCAAGCAAGGATTGCTGTTCGGAAAAGTAGAAATGCAAGAGAAATAGTTTCGAAGAGGACAATAGCACAGCATTACTCAAACTGTAGGGGGTGCCCCCCTAGGGGGCGTGATATTTCATTGTTGTGTAGCGAGGATATTGAAAAATCGAAAACAAAAATTTAAATTAAATATTAATTTACTAAAAGGAAGCAAATTAAAATGCATTCTGAGGTAATAAATTTAAATGCACATTTACACTGATTAAATATACTTAAATTTGTATAAGTACTGCACAATGTTTTTGATAGTTATTTTATTCACACATTAAGAAGAAGTTTAATAATTAGCAGTGCCTTCCATGAGCTTGTCGTATACAAAAACTAATACTTATTTTGATAGTTTTTATGTTTTATAATTTATGATTTTAATTGTAGCTTTAGCGTCAAAGTACATTTTTATTGCATTTAATACATTATTATTGTAGAAGGGAGGTGCGAGGAAAATTATGATTGAAAATTGGGTTGCAAACATTTAAAGTTTGAGAAGCACTGCAGTAGCAGCTTAAGGTATCCGACTACCCTAAAACTGTGACTTTCGCCAAAAGTTGACAAATTTTTTTATGATTTTATTTTATGGGCCATCTTATTAGCTTTATAAAAATACTAAATTTTTCATTTTCCGTTTACTAGAGCAAAAACTACAAGTGTTTTAGTAAAAGCAGATGCTATTACTTTAAACAAGATGTCATACTTTAAAACGCGTTTTACTCGAAATGTGATTGTTTGAAAATAATCAAACGGGGTCAGCGATTGCTCAAAAAGTTTTGAACATAATTAACTGAAATTTTTTCTGTAAGTTCTTTATGATAATAGAATTGTTTTAACCTTCGGATTTATCAATCACTATTTTATTACAAAATTTACAGTCCCTTATGTGAATATAATCACTGTCTTTTTAAGCATTTAAGCATTATAGTAACCGAGATAAAGTGATTTAGTTTATGTAAAAAAGAAAAAAATATCTCATCCTGAAGGTCATTTCAAAATTGAATAATATAGCAAAAAATTAGATTTAAAAAATTGAAAATTTGTTCGTAAACCTTTGGTGCAGAATGGGTGGCGTTTATGCTATTTTTTGTCAATTTTTACCTATTTTTTCCTTTTTTAGTAATAATAATTTCTTTTTCTCTTCTTAATTTTAGCACATTTTTCTTAAAATGCACTAAACAAATCTAAAAATAAAAATTTAAAAAAATCCCCATATCTCCTTTTTTTAAAAAAAAAAGTTGTCGCAACCAGTCGGATACCTTAAGAAAGAACGGATAAATGATCTGCAATCGGATCAAGAGACAAGTGTCTATTCGATAATCAAATAAGCTTAAAGCAGTTTTTCTTTAACTTTCAGTGTTTGCGATCCAATTTTCAGTCATAATTTTCAACGTGGCCATCTTCGTACATTAACATTGTATTGAATGCAATAATAATGTACATACTATGATGCTAAAGTCACAATATGACTTTAATTATAAGCCATACAAATTATCAATATAAGTATTAAATTTTACGTATGACAATCCCATAGAAGTCATTAGGAATTATTAATCCTGTTCTTAATTTAGTATTGATAAATTAATTATCAAATACATTATGCAGTACTTATCATTTATAAGTATATTATATCAATTTATATGTTTTTGAACATATTTTGTTTTGCTTCTTTTCAGTTACTTAATAATTTTGCAAATAATATTTTATTTCTAGCTTTTTGATATGCTCGAAGCCCCCCAGTTTAAGAAATGAGGGCGTAAAGTATAGAAAATTAGTTAGGATTGCTTCCACGGTTATTAAACATGATTTAATTATAATTTCATTAGTCACGTACAAAAAGTAAGTATTTTTATAACAATATATGTTTCTTCGGTTTCGCAAACTACACCCGCTACCTCAGGATTGCGACAGCTTGATACCAGTTGATTCAAAATTAGTGTGACCAGTCTTAAAAGCAGATTACTATTAATGGTTAAACTCCATTATTTTGTTTCCGGTTTTATTTTAAAAATGAAACATTTAAATAACTAATCTAACCATTTTTATTAGTGGGAGTAAATTATGGTACCAAAATTAGATCGTCAAATCCGAATTGAAGTTTTAAAGCTTTCGAAGAAGGGTTGTTTAAATTCTGTTATAAATAAAGCATTTAAAAAATCAGAAAAGGCATTTTCTAATGTATTACTATCTAAACTTCGAAAAGAAATAAAATGCAGCTGTCAGTCAAAAACTTCGGGATAAAAATGTGAACGAAAAGAAAGCCTAAATGAAAAAGAAAAGAATGAAGTTGAAAAGACTTATTGCTGTATAAATTTCTATTCCTCAAAGAACTTTTCGAAAGAAACTACAGGTCTACAATTGTCATGAAGTAAAGAAAATTGGCTATAAAAAAGTTGATAAATCAGTCTGTCTTCAAATGTCTTTTAAGACCGTAGAAAAACGGAGAAAATGTTCTTGGCCACTCTATTTAATGTTACGCATAGGTAGATACAAAGCACGGATAACTTCGGGTAAGCCACTGTTTTGTCTGTCATTCACAACTGGAAAAACGAAGATACAATATATTTAACATAAAAACTTCGCAAAGACACGCAGCTGTTTTGCAAATGTTAAGTTACCTGCCAGGTGTTATGGTATGGGTGGAAATGCCCTCTTAAGACTTAGCAAAATCATTTCTTAAAAACCAAGGGCTAAAAATGATACTACATACTACCAGAAAAAGGGTTTGAAGCCCATGATCAAAGAAATAAACGTATTTATGTTCGAAGAAAGTTTATTTTCACCAAGATTTTACACCAATTCATACTGCAAAATCAACTATAAAATGGCTGAAAAATAAAAAAATATAATTTTTTTTCCTTTTGAGAGATAGTTGCCATCATCCCCCGACTGTGCTTTTTGGGAATATTTTTAATGGGGATACTTAAAAAAAACAATTGGATAGTTGTAAAGTAAGGTCACTTCAATTGCTTCAAAATGCAATCAAAGAGGAAGTATGAAAAATTTTCCAAAAAGAATTTGGAAAAGCTTTTTGGTTTGTTCTGAGCGTTTATGTAAAACGTACTACGCTAAGGAAAGCCACATTAAAAATTTCTGTAAATAACTTAATTCGGTAAAGATTTATAATGCTCTGAAAATGATTACATTATTTTGAATTAACCAGTATTAGAGATTTCTAATTTTTTCAATCCCTGTGGAGCAAACCTTTATGGTATCATTAAAGTTTTCCAAGTCAATAAATTAAAAAGTAATGTCTCATGTATTTCAGTTGAAGTGGCGTGTTGCCGAGATTCTAGTCTAGATTCCATGAGAAACAACTTACAGTGACCAGAATAAAAATGGTCTAATTATCTGCCTTCAAAGGATTTTTTTTAACTAAATTATATAAAACGTAAATCTGAGACTTGCAGAAAGCTAGTTCATATTAAATATCCTCAAATTATCATTCATAACAACAAGGATTATTTCATTGTCGGTGATTTATAATGCAATTGCAGCATGTAGTCGTCAATGACATTCTCTAAGAAATGTGTGGGAATGTCATTGACGTTTTGGGGCAATGTTTCCACACCTTCTACTACTCTACACCACTAACGTACTTAACCTATGAATTTCGGAAAGGCATATCACTTTTGAATTTCCTATCTTATAAATGTATCGATATTTTTTAAATATATAGTGTACAAATAACTTCGGAGTTCAATACTACAATCGGAAAGGAAAGGTAAATGTTTTAAGTTTCATAAGTACAAGCTACATGCTTTCTTCAAAGGAATATCTTCCAAGATATTTTTATCATTAACCCGTAATAATTTACCAGTGTGAAAGAGATGTAGAATTAAATCTATCATGAAAAACTATTTAATTACAACACAGTATTAAAATTATTTAATTATCATCTTTATTTCCATTTTCAGAGGTAATATTTTTCCCTCACCTTTAAGGTATATGAAAGTTTTAATTTAGTTAAGAAGTTGTTTTAATTTATAAAGGTTTTATTAGAAATTGTCTTAAGAAAACTTTGGAGTTTCTAAGAGCTTCAAAATATGGTTGAAATCTTACCATTGTGTAAAATCATGTAAATTATATTTTAAAATGCTATAAATAAAATTTCATTCATTCATATTTGGGGAACATATTCATCGTTTTGGGGGAGAGGCTGTTGAATATGTTATTTAACCTAAACTATGAATGGAATATTAGCTGATGAAGTTTTAATTTTTCAAAGTATTCCTCAAAATAAAAAAAAGAAGTTTCTAAAGCATGGGATTAAAAATAAAAACACTTTGCTTCATATTTTCACTTTTCGTAATGCCTCACAGACATATTTGTTTTGCTCATTCCAATGTATAATCGTTCGTAAAAAAATCTCTTTCTCTCAGAAACGCAACAGTTTTTTTCACGATAAAGAACAACAAATCCCAGTAGCATCTGACAACTATAGACTTCCATAGAAACACTCTGAAACTCGTCATAATCTCTGCTCCTAAAATATTACAAAAAAAGGAAAGTAAAAAGAAAAGAAATTTATCTCTGTCAGAACGTTTTTTTTTTTATTCTATTTTGGATATATTTTTTCTTTCTTCTAGCATTTTTTCATGCCTCCCAGAGCGCTGTTTTCCTCAAGGAAAGAAAAAAAAGTACTACCTCATCCATCCATACATGGCATAATTTTCCTAGAAATGATTATAAAAAATTGTATTATGGAGTTTAATTCTTCTGTCTTAAAAACATACACGAACATACGCACACATTGATACAACTGGAGTTGCTAAAATGTACAAAAACATATATAATTATCTTTTGTATTTGAATAATTTAATTATTTTCTCGTAGAAAATAGTTTCCATATTTTGTGTTTCCTGTATTGACTTGTATATAAAACGTTTCCGAATTTTAAAAGCATTATATTATAAATAAATGTTTGTGTTATATTTGTAAGAGCTGGTGTGAATATCAGGGTAAATTGCACCAAAATATTTTTGAACTTAAAAGCTTGCGACATTGGTTTGGCACAATCTTAATATATCTAGAAAAGTTTGTACAAATAACAAATCATTGTACAAATAACAAAAATAAGTATATGAGCTAGGACTGAGTATTAGAGTGGGTCGGTTTTTTTTTCTTCTCTTCAATCGCTATACCATGGAAAAGTTACCTTTTGTCAAATGTTTTTTAATGAGAATATTTTATAAAATTACCGAATATTTGTACACAAAAAATAAATTTTAAAATCAAGTTTTTTTATGAAAATACGAGTATTATTAATCTTGACATAAGAGTCAACGTGATAAAGTTTCTTCTATCGTCACAAGCATTTTGAAATGCTTTGGTTAGAAGTTTTATACAGTTATCCACCACTCGTGTTGGACAGGGGAAGCTTTGGAAATTTTTATTTTATTCACAAACCATGTTCTTGGAGAATAGGTAATGCAATCAAAAATGTTAGTACGATCAGAAACTTCATAACAATCACTGACCGAAGATACTATTTGATACTGTTTTTATTTTGAAACTGATTTGTCATGGATTTTTATTGGTATCATAACAGTGGGCTGAACTAATCATGATCAGTATCGTTATTTAAGGTACAAGAACCTCCATATATTTGTAACTTTTTTATTCTAGAATGCCTCAGTTTGTAAGTCCCTACAGTTATATAGAAATGCTTTGATAGTTCTGGAATTTTTTAATCTTTATTCTTTCGTTAATCTTTATTCTTTCGTAAAAACCTCTTTGCTAATTTATAAGTTCATTTCTTGGAAATATAATGAGCTTTACTTTCCTAACCCCCATTTTCGATGCAAGAACATGATAGATCAAAAGTTGAGTTAAGTACTATTATTAATTATTGCTAATTTTACAAAAATAAAATATGCGTTTTGAGTTTTTGAAGAAAAAAATTCTAGCAATATCTACTATTAGCTCGCACTCTCTCTGTATTTACCTTGTTCAAATTTTGTATCGTAATAAAATACATTTTAAAGCACTCAATTGAGCAGAATTTTATATACACGATTATTTTGGGTGACAATACAGTAATTTAATTACAATTAATAAAAATTAATTGATTAAAACTAATTATTCAAAGAATTACAAATGCAGCCACTTTGGAATCATTTTTGGCAACTTAACGACCATTTTGGCGATTTGTGTTAAAACTTGAAAAGGTTTATTCTCACGTACACACATTTTAAAGCACTCATTTGATCTGAAATTTTCTACATACTATTGTTTTGGATAACAATACGTTAATTTAATTACATTTAATAAAAAATTGCAGGGAAAAGGTTGCACTGTGCCGATAAAAGACTACTGGTCTTTTCATGCCCATTGCGGATCTGGTTTGCTCACAAGGCCACAACTACCAACAAATTACTCGTTGCACATTACCACAAGCTAAGTAAAATCTTGTGATGCGTTCTGATTTTTTCTTCAACATATGAATTTCAGGAGGCCGACACAAAAAGCTGGCTCCTTTTTTTTTTACTGTAACTAACTCACTTTTTTATCTCCTGTTACAATCCTTTTAAGAATATTTCATTAAAATAAAAAAACAATTAAATATAGATCTGACTGTTACGACCCATTGATTTGCAATAGGTAATGATCCTACATTCAGTGATCTAACTGCCATTAATGCTCAATACTTCCAATCGTCTTCCGACTACGGCCTATTGAGTATTATATCTTTGGTTAATTTTAGCACGAATGGATTAAACATAATTTTTACTGATTGATCAAAAACATCTTCTCCGACGAAAACACAACATCTTCAACTTATCTGACTTAGACATCTTCCTATCTTCTAAACATCATGTGTGATGTCAGTTCTACTAAAAATTGTAATATTCTAAAAATGAGTAGGAATGTTGCTTTTACTTAATGCAATCAATGCATATAATACTAATACTAACATAACTTCTGTTACTCAGATATTAAGAAGAAAATATCTAAGTTTGTACAGTATATAAATTGTTAGATATTCCTATGAAACTGTAAATTAAAGATATTTCTACATAGCTGGTGTATCAATTAACTCCCATCTTGCATTACTGTAAAGGAGAAATTAGAATACCGATTTTTAGTTTAAAACTAAAACTGAGTTTGTACAACATTTATAATTTTTAAGGTTTCATTTAAATTTTCTAAGTAAACAAAGTTTTTTTTTTGAAAAATAAAACATACAAATAAAAAAACAATCCTTCTATACCAAAAAGATTTTTTGAGCTATCAAAAGGAAAAATAAGCTTCAAAAGAAAATAATATTAGTCATATGATAAAAATCTGTATTCAATGTAATCTTATAATCCTAATTTTATTCTTATGCTTGTTTTCACAAAATAATATGAAGTATACTCTACTCAATCAATTGAAAATTGATTAAATAAAAGAAATAAAATGTGTGAAATGAAAAAAAAACTTAAAAGTTCCTTGATGATCTCTTAAAAATTAATGAAATATATAAAACCAAATAGAGAAAAATATTCCAAACTTGAATTCAATACTTTTTATTCAACACCTTTAGTTACATACAGGGAGTTTTTATAGTTTTTTTTTATAAGCACAGATGTTCATATTAGTTCAGAAAAAAAAAAATTAATCGCTGAATATCTTTACACATTTTGAGTATGTAGAAAAAAACCTTGTTTAATGATAAAAAAAATTTCAAAAAAAATATTTCCAAACTTAGTCTGTAGATGTTTGTGTTTTGTGCTACAATGAATAAATCATTTCCTGATACCCATTCTTAAAATTAAGATTATTCATTCAGAATTGTTTCAAGAAAAAATTTCAGCAATGGGGATACTTTTCAAACTTCCATATTTTCAATTTAAAACAAAGGGAAAAAATATAAAATAATTTTAAAATATTTATGATATTGTTGTGAATGTCCCCTGACATCCATCAGTGATGGGTGTTAGAATGAAGATAAGTCATAATCAAAACAAATCAATTTTATTATTCTATTAATCAATTCAAATCACCCAGGTTAGGAAATGCACTTATATTAAAGTATTGGAGCAAAAACGAGGTAGACAAGATATTTAATAATAAATTATGAGTAGAATCACTTACTTTCGGAACATTTGGTAATCTTCATTCTAAATTATCGTAATTATTTTCTTAGAAAATCGACTTCAGGTGGATTTGATTTTAATTCAAATATCTTATTGATTGAACCGTCAGTTATCAATCTTATATATTAATTAATTAATCGACGAGTCACTTTCTTCTAGCTTTCAACTATTTTACGTTAATCACTAACTTCTATTATCTAACTCCGAACCTCTCTGTCTCGACTCTAAAAGTTAATGCATAAACATACGATATGATTTAGATAAACTGCATCTTCTTTTTCGGGGGAAAGTTTTCAATAGAAAAATATTTAAAGAGATAGGTTTTCCCCAAGAGGATTAATAGGAGGCTCACGAATAGAGCTGTTACAAAGTGATAAGTGTAAAATCTTTTTAGAGATAACTTCAATTGTTGTTGTTGTCGTGTCCTTGCAGAAGGGAAGGAATGAAAGTTGCCAGAGCCTGTGAGACAAGTTGGACTTCTTAACGATAGATGGCGACACCACCTATCTCCACTTCCACAATTTAGACATGGAACTGGAAGGGAGGGAAATATTCTCCAGCCCCTGCACTCGTGGATTTTGCTGCGGATAATTTCAATTAATCAGAAATAAAACCGATTGATAACTAAGATGTTTAAATATAGCCAATTTTTTAAATTTTTATTTACAATAATATGCTTAAGGAACAATTGCAATAAAAGCTTAAAATATTTCTTTATTTATGATACCTTTATTCGAACATTAAGAAGCCTCATATTTTTGGCTGTTTATAATCTTGTTTTTTGTTCGTCGAATTAAATTCAATCAGAAATGTTTTATTTACTTTCAAATTTGAACCAGTATATGTGATTTAACACACGCGTCGGAAACCTACGGTAAGTTACCAGATTTGGTACGTGGTACATTCCTCAGTGGCACAGAAATAGTCACATTTTTTTATTGTTGATGAAATAGTCATATTTTGTATTGTTTGTTTTTATGCATTTAGAAATTTTTTTAAATGATGCATAATTAATATATAATTACACTCTAAGTTAATATTCTTGACATTTTTGCATACATTGCCGAGGACATTGAATTGTTTCAAATATTTTCTGCTGTGTGGCACTCTGAATCATATTGGTAGTTTGGCTTGGAATAAAAGCAATAGTCACCACTACTATAAGGTTGCCAATACCTGATTTAAATTAATCAATGCCTTAAAATTTTCACCTTGTTTGCATCTGAAGTAGAGTTCATAAAAATTGCTTTTTCAAAGATCGTTAGAAGTTATCAATATCTCAAGACACTGAAGACTTTATTTTTTCTCAGCTTTCAAACTCTAAACCTATTTCTAATAGTCTCAGAGAAATTTCTAGTATGTTATCCATTTATCGACGGATCCACTGTCACAAAATGAACCACGCACATTCATTGAAATTAATTTCGAATGGCTCCAATACTATGTTTAAACATAGCGTGCTAAAAACTAAAAAACTTAAAATTAAGCTTCTTACTTAGTGCGTTTGTGCTTGAGTTGATTAGCGCACAGATGAAGATGGTTCTCATAGTACAACAGAGGGTGTTCGTTGAGGAAAGTTATATTAAAACACATATGCCAAAATATGGGTCTTCATTTCTGACAGAATTGTTTGCAAAAATCAGTTTGGTCTTGAACCTAGCTGACCACCCAGGTCATGTGATCTGCCAGGGTGCGATTACTTTTTGTGGGGGCCCTTAACTCTCATTGTCTTCAAGGACAGCAGCAGAACCTTCCTCATTAGATTGCCACAATTTCAGTTGTCCAACTTCGATCAGTTATCCGCAACTCCTTGACCAGGGCCCAAAGGTGCCAAGAGATAAATGGTGGTCATTTTCAAATCTTCCATAAGAAGGTTAGCTAAAGTATTTTTCCTTTACCATGTTTCCTTGTAATTTAAAACTGTTCTGCTGACGCTTTTATTTACCCCACCCTGTATTTCAAATAGGTTATATAAATATAAATACATTTTTAATTAAATAAATTTGAAAGAACATAGTCCTTATAATATTATAATAATATATACAATTGATAAACGGATCTATCGTATTACATGCTTTATATTTTCCTTTTTTTTCTCCTGATGTTGAAGTCAATTGATTTACAACCTTTTTCATACAAAAAGAAATACTTTCATCATCCCACAAACACATGTTTTTTTCTTTACTATAAACAAAAACAAATCCTACTAGAATCTACGAACTATGGACTACTTGATAGCACTCCAATACTCATCATAATCTTAGTTCCACAATAAACGGAACACCGAAAGAGAAAAATCCCTCGTCGAATTTATCTCTGTCAGAACATTTCCTTTTTTGATTTTTTGATGCATTCATTTTCTGATCCCCATAGTTTTTTTTCCATACATGTATTCCGTAAGCGATTTTTTTTATAACAGGAAAAATATTTTCTTCGATCTATCTATTCGTGGTGATATGATTTGTTTGAAACTGAATATGATGAGATTTTTTCCGGAAGTTTTCCCTTCTTTCTTCTTTTTTGCTATCCTTTGAAGAAAAATATGACACCCACGGGATGGAGTATAGTATCAAGCCACTAATGCGTGTTAATGGCATTCAGAAAAAATGTTCTTTTCATTGAGCTCCTTTCCTTTGGGTGTTTCTGTACAGAATCAGTAACTTCACTAAAAATTCAATATAAATTATTCTATTAATATCTTGAATCAATTACCATTGTATATAACTACATCATTCGCCTTCAGGAAACAAAATATTTTATTTTGTGGTTATACAAGTTAATTCATCATTCCCATCCGGTTTTGAAGCGCTATAGTAAAAAATGGATACAGCAAAAAAAGAACATTTAAAGGAATAAAAAAATAATTCAAGTTCTATTTACTTACCTTAGAAGTGTATGTCTGTTCTATGTACCACTACTTGGGTACTCGGCATGCGTCAATGTCAGGGTCCAGTTCTTGCCAGACTCAACACAGTAGAGTTCTCTTAATGTTATTGACAGCACATTTTACAATTTCAAGAAGTTATGCTACATCAGACAGTAAAGGGGAAAAGAAAACTTGGTCTGTTATTACCATTGTATATAATTACTTCATTCACCTTCAGAAACTAAAATATTTTATTTTGTGGTTATACAAGATTATTCATCATTCCCATTCGGTTTGAAGCATTATAATAAAAAAATGAATACAGCAAAAAAGAACATTTGAAGGAATACAAAAACAATTCAAATTTTATTTACTTATCTTAGAAGTGTATGTATGTTCTATGTACCACTACTTAAGTACTCGGCATGCGTCAATACCCTGATACAGTTCTTGCCACACTGAACACAGCAGGGTCCTCTTAACGTTATTGAATGCACAATTTACCATTTCAAGAAGTTATGCTACATCATGCAGTAAAGGGGAAAAGAAAAGTTGGTCTGTTAAAAGACCAAGTTTTCGGATAACATGGAAAGAATAACTCGCGCTAACAAAAACGTTAATAGTACCGTGTCGAGTAGAGAATGATAGGAACTAGACTATCCCATTGATGTATGCCATATAACAGGGTTTCATCCATAGAACATTTCTAAATGATTTAAATAAAACTTGATATGTTTCTGTATTCATTCAAATGCCCCCCCCCCACTGTGTTCATCTTAGATTTAGCGATTTTACAATAGCGCTTCGAAACCAAGGATTGAATAATAAATAACCCTGCATTTTAGAATTGTCGTATTTTTATTTTAAATAATTTTGACTTATAAATACATAAAAACATTTTTTCTCAAGGTTATGATTATTTAGATTTGTCGAGCCAATCATTTATAGACGAAATTTTAGTGAGAGCTTTTTATACAACCATCATCACAAAGACCTTATCGTTTTTGGATCAATTCTATAACATAAAATGTTATACATGTGTACCTGATTTAAAACATTTATCAATACATAGATATATACATACATACATACATATCTATATATATATATATATGTCTTGGTTTTTTGAGTGATGATCAAGACATTGTAGTTTAACCGTCTTTATTTCATGAGATCACTTTGTAATCTGTTTGTAAGAGAGAGAGAGAGACGGACACGTGTTAAAACTCAAGAGTCCGCGGTTTCTTCAGAAGTCAGATATCTGTTCAAGTATATTCCTTATTGAAGAGGTATATTTGAAATACTAGGTAATAAAAATTAATAGTAGGAGCGGCGAGATCTTTTAAAGACATGTGTAATCCATTCCCGAACTGGGTAATCAATTTAATACTTGAAGATGTAACGGGAAAATAAAAGTTAGAAGTGGACTAGGGAGTTAATTTTAGATCTAATTCAATTATCCTTTTATATATATATATATATTACGGTAGAGTATACAGTATAGGAGAAAGAATGTGAAACACATTTTATAAAAGAAAAAAATGTATCACCTTGGATAAAAATGAGTAGTATGATAAAACAAAGAATTCTACAACCGGGGGTGGGCATTGCGTTGATCACGATCGACCGGTGGGCCGCCAAGATTTTTTGGGGGACCGCCTAAATTTTTATCAGTAATTATATACGGAAAATACAAGTTTGGCTGACAGAATGCACACAGACTAAGCCTTCTACTGACTATAGCAACAAAAACTAACTTTAGATAAAAATGTTTTATTTTTTAATGCATTTTAAATTGTTTCATAATAAATATATCATGTGATATAATTATATTTGGGGCTATTATTATTAAGTTTGTATGTTGCGTTTTGCTTTAAAAGGGGTTTTAAAAGTATTGTTTTTCAGTTCGGTAGGAAGTGCAAGTTCCATACTTATTATTAAGTTATAATAATAACATTTTCCTTAACTCACCACACCTACAACATTGGGCAGTAGCATATACAATAATTTTTAAAGGGAAGGGGGTGGAGGGTTGAAAGTCTACTATTCTCGTATCATATCCCAATACGCAGCCAAACATATTTTTCTGATTTTGTCGATTGTCGGGAACAAAAAACGACAAGAAATAAATTTTTGAATAAATAATTAAGATTAATGAATAAAAAAATTACTAATTTAAAATACTTAATTACAATGTACATGCTATATGAATGGGACTATAATGAATCGGAAAAAATGAAAGGTTATAAGGGAGGGTCCGGACCTGAGGACCCCTCTCCCACCCTTGTGTACGCCACTGACACTGGGTAGACAGCAACTCCTTGAAAAAAATTAGAAGTAGCCCGTACCCTGGAAAAGTCTGCTCTCCCCTGATCTACAAGATAGTGAAGCCAGAATATAATATTAATGTTAGAGTACTTTTATATCTGAAAAAATATAACGAATCTGGGTCCTTTTATTTAACATAAACCGAAGACAGCCTTAAAATAAGGGCAAAAAAAACACCACACACACTATTTAACTAATAATAAACCCCGAACTAAAGAATTATTTTAGCAGCTAGATTTTTTTTATTAGTTTCAATTAGAAAAATTGGAATTTTATTCAAATGACATATTTTTTGTCCGGAACAGAAAAACACTATATTTGTATGTGGCACATTTAAACGGGAGAGGGTAGAGATTATTATTAGACTTAACACATGCAGGTAAGTCATGAAAGTAGTCTACCGTGCGAGCTCTGAGTAAGGACAGTAGAGAAATCCTTTTCTTATCTCATCCTAATCCACAACGCATGGGATATTTTAAGATTTTAACAATTATGATACATTTGTTGAGGGACTATGAACGACAGAAGTTGAGGACATTGAAGATTTGTCAGAGCCAAGGAGTAGCGATTCCAACGCAGAAAATGTGCGTGGTAATCAAACTCTAATCAAAACAGTTACATTTTCTAATGTTTTACATATTTAGAAACTGTATAGAAACATACATCTCTCTTATGCAGCAAAATGTATATAATGCAAAGCATTTTCTTCTCGACATAAAGTTGAAAACGAACTCTTTCGAGTCAGGAATCAAAAAGATTATCACACATCTATTGGTCATAATTTTAAAATTTTTAATTAACTGGGACGTAATAATTCACTAATAATATTTTTAGTCGTTGGATGAAAAGTGTGTAATTTCTAACTAAGAATATTTTTGTGTGTAGTTGCTTGTTAAAGAACTTCCAAAAGGTAAATGCAAAAAATTTATATTTTCTTTGAACCCCTTTATAACGAATAATACTGAAATGACAAAAAAAAATGGTTCAACCCCGATAAATGCGTTAAATTAGGGCCCGACGGTATGTATATATTGATACTAAATAAGGTCTTTAAGAATGATAAAAATTCTATATATTTCTTTGGTATTTGTAGATTAAGCTTACTTAAATGTTTAAGAAAATAAACTAGTATAAAAAGACATCAAATATTCAATAAAATATGTTATGATTTCTTTTTTTTAAAATTTTATGAATTAAAGCTTGGAAGTATATCATAAACACATTGGATATCTAACCAGTGTTATTATTTTTTAAATCTAGCTTTTTTCCCCTCTTTAAAATGCACAAATGGGATTTTTTTATACCATATATGATGACTCGTTATAAATATTAATAATATTTCAATGCATTACATAACTTTTATCTACTCATTTTAATTTTTAAAGCGAATGCGCATGCGTGGTATTTTTTTTACGCTGTACCGTATTTATATTAGAATTTAAGTCACCATCGATTCTACCATCTAAATTCTCAGCTCACTTTAATGAAAAAAAATAATGTAAAAATGTTAATCGAAATCCGATATTTAAGAAATTAAAAAAATAATAAAAGAACTACTATGAAATAAATAATTACATTACTTTACCAGTATTAAAACTTTTATATGAACATATAATTGTTCTAATCAGTATCATATTTAATTTCTCTCACCCAACAAATTTCCCCACCTTCTATTCTAAGCTGCAACCGATTTTAGGTTGCATTAACAATGGGAAATAAAAGGGCAACTTAGATTCGAGTAAATACGGTAGTAGTGTTTTTAGTTCTGCAGTCGTACATGAAAGTTCACTACAATAAGATATAATAAAACCCCAAAAAATTATAAATAATCATACGGATCTGAAGGCAAAAAATTGAGCTTTTATATTAGTAACAAACGAAAAATTAGATCAATATTTTAATATCGCTAAATTTATAAAAACATAACATCAGTTTTAAATTTACAAAACCTTTATGAAAACATTACAAAAACAACTTTTTTGAATAAGTTTTATTTCATAATTTTAATATTATTTAGAAAACTTATGTGCCTTATTTAATGAATACAAAAAATATAACGTTAATAATAGTAGTAGGGCAAAAAATATTAGGGAACGAGGTAAAAAATTATTTTGAACAGCTTATAATTTGAATTTACAGGCAATTTTTTTCGACTCTTTTTCCGCCATTTTTTACTCCCCAGGAAGAATATTTCTGGAGAATTCGAAATTATGTTCCACCGTCAGGAAGTTTAATATGACAGTCCATTCCGTATTTGCCGTCGTCAATATGTCTTGCGCCGTAGGCTACGCCCGAGGATGGAAAATTTTAGATGCTTGTAGGTTTGAAAAATCTGATACTTGTTATTTACCTTGCCTTCGTGTCAGCTTGATGTTTTTGCTGAGCCAAAGAAAATGGAAGTCTTTTGGAAGCAAATATTTTGAAATTTTCTTTTGCATTTGGAGTTATTGGACTTTTTAAAAAAGATTTCCGTACAATTCACAAATATTAAGATATTGAAAACTTAGATGAAAGTAGGCTTTTCAATAAGTTCAGAAGCAAACATAATAATGAAGACCATTGAAAGAAATTTTGCTTAAAGCCTCTTACACGTAAAACATATCTTAAATATGAGTAATCTGACTTTATCAAAGGGAATGTATGTGCTATGAATTTTATTATTAGAAGATATTCTAAGTAATTCATTCTTGTGACATTTATTTTATATATTTAAATCCATGTTAAAACATCCTCTAATAAAAGGACATCTAAGAATTTTAATAATGCAAAAGAAAACAGTTCATGAAGAAAAATTTATTTTAAGAGAACATTATTTTAATTTTAATTCGATCTCCTTTTTGTTCCTGAGATTTTTTATTTTCTGAATCATGGTAAATTATCCAGTGAAATATGTTTAACGTGAAAAAGCTTAAGGTATCCGACTACTTGTGACAATTTTTTTTTTTTGAAAATAGAGTTATGGGAATTTTTTTGTGGATTTTAGATTTAATTAGTTCATTTTGAGAAAAATGTGCTAAAGTTAAGAAGAGAAAATAAATTATTATTACTAAAATAATGGAAAAATTAAATAAATAACATAAACGGGGCCCATTCTGTACAAAAAGTTTGTGAACAAATTTTCAATTTTTCGATTCTGATGTATTGCTATATTATTCATTTTTGAAATGACCTCAAGATAAGAGATACTTTAATTTTTACAAAAACTACAGCAATTTATCTTAGTTCTTTTATGAAATTGCTTAAAAAAACAGAGATTATATTAAATAAGGAACTGTAAATTTTGTAATGAAACATTGATTGATAACTCTGAAGATTAAAACACTTCTTCTATTATACAGTACATAAATAAAAAAAATTCTGTTAATTATTTTCAAAACTTTTTGAACAAACGCTGTCACCGTTTGAGCATTTAAAAATGCACACACACACACACATTTCGAGTAAAACGCGTTTTGAAGTATGACATCTTGCTTAAAGTAGTAGCATCTGCTTTTACTAAAACACTTGTAGATTTTGTTCTAGTAAACGGAAAATAAAAACTAGGTATTTTTTATAAAGTTAATAAGATGGTATATAAAAAAAATATAAAAAATTGGTCAAATTTTGGCAAAATTCTCAATTTTAGAGTAGTTAGATACCTTAATACGAAATATAGGTTGACACGAAATAATTCAACGGGCCCGACAATCTGCTATGTATTTCCAAGTATTTTTTCTTAACGTGAAACAAAAATCGCTTAACACGAAAACATTTTTTCTCTGGGAATGAACAAAATACGGAATTCACCAGACACTTAATTAAATGTTTGAGAACGTTTCTGTATTATTGGACTTCCCTACTGTATCATTGAAATAAATCGTTGCAGTAGACGATCCTAATGTGTGTATAGCTCCAATTAAAGTAGACAAAGATATTTTGGAAATTCTTCAAAGTTCCTATAATATCATTGATACAGATTTCATCGGCGAAAATGAGATTAATAATGCTGCTCCAGATCCCAAGTCATCCGAAAGGAAAAGAAAGTGAAAAAACTAAAAACATTTTGTATTAAACTTCATTAAGCTCTTACGAATGCTTTTATTTCATTGATTTTTATTAAATCGATGTATATGTACGCATCTATGTAAATAAAATGCACTGTAATAATCTAAATTTTGTTAAAAAATATGTTTTTTGTAATATCGTTTAACACGAAAAATATTTCAGTCCCCCTCAGTTTTGTGTTTAACGATTTTCACTCTACATATACACACTAAATTGCCAAAAATCTAATGGAGTAAAGCAACAAACAGAAATATCATAATACTGTATAGGTGAAAGATAAGAATCTACACTAATATAATAGCAAACACTTAGCTTTATGAACTAAAACTTTAGGGTTAAACATAGCTTAAAAGCCAGTCACCCTTCCCCCATATTTATTTACATTACTCAAGTGTAAGAAAAAGAAAAAAAAAGAAAGTCTTAGGATAAGATTCTGTAACTACTAAAAATTATAAATATCATTATTAGAAGAAGAATACTAAAATACTAAATTAGTTGTCAAAGCAAAGATCCAAATGAAAAAAAAATCTGGATTCCTAAGACAGAAAATTCAATATATATATAAATAAAATAATAAATATTTAAAGAGGACAATGTAACAGAACAGCAGCATATCAACACTGAAACTTTCCTCATACTAGAACAAGATCACACATAGGGAAAATTAAATAAATACAGGAAAGGAATTATAATTATTTCAAAAAAATTTTTGAAAGATACCAAAATAAAAGACCAAGAATTGCTTCCAAACGATTGGAAAATGAAATTAAATTCGTTTATAAGATAACATGGGGTGACAAATTGCAAATGTATGCGGTAATTAATAATATATCCAATAAAAAACCATTTTAAATTTGACAAAAACGAAGAAATTTAAAGGAAATATATGTAGAGAAATATGAATCTACTAAATAAATGTCTTAAAACAAATAATTACATATGAATTTATTAAAAATGTAACTACAAAAAGAAAAATTAAAAGATATCGAGACAACAAACTGTTTTTAAATTAAAAAAATATTGCTAAACAATGACTGTTATATTGAAAATAGCTCACAGTAATACATAGATACCGTAAAATTCAGCGTATAACGTGCACATATTCCAAGCTGCATTTTTTGATTTTAAGCCGTTTTGATTTTCAAGCTGCGTATACTTACTCCGTTTTGATTTTCAAGCTGATTACACGCACCCATTTTTTACAAAGAAACCTGATATGAACATACGCGATGCTCTTATGTTTTGAAATCATATAATCAAGGTATTATCCCAAAAGATTTAATAAAAATAGTATACTTCTAAAACTACAACCCTTTTTCTTAATTAATGTCATTCATTTTAAATAAACATATTTCGATATATTTAGAAGTTATACCTTTTTTATGCTCGTCTCTCTTTCTTATATTTAAAGCTCTAATTTTCATAACCGGCAAATAACGCACACCCTGGAATTTCGATCTTATTTTTTGTTTCAAAACAGCACGTTATAAGCAGGATTTTACAGTAAATGTAAATATGAATATTAGAATTTCAAAATAGTGCCCTATTAATATTAAAATTAAAGGAATTATTTTATTAAAAATATTACTTCATTTAATTTATTATCTACAAAAATCAAATTTGAACCAAGGTAATATGTTTAGAGAGGGATGTTGTCAGTTTTAATGAGGTTCCAATACTTATGATAAAAATTAATATAAAGAGTAAATTAGTTTTTTTATCTTAAATAATTAAACCATATATATTTAAAAGAAGTAAAATATATAACTTTTAATATAATAAATATTTTCATAAGAATGTAAGCATAAATTGTCTTTACTGTAGCCAGCAGATCCACCTTGAGGTAAATCCTTAATATGTTTATATGGATTACTCTTAAAATTATCGTAGTTTTCTTTTAAGTCTACAATTCAATGATAATTTAAAATTTGTGTTAATTTATACCACTATTTAGATCATAATTTAATTTTCTAAAAGAATAATTACATCATTAATATCTATAAAATTAAATAAATCATCATAATCATTACTATATGCCAGGTGGGGGTGATAAAAAACGATACTAATACTATAAAACATTTTATTTAGATTTCATACATATTTTCTTAATATTACCTTCAATATGCAACTCTCTTCTATCACTACAACGCTCCATTTGGATTTTTTAATGTTTAAAATAGTGCTGGAAGTCTTCTTGTGTCAGCTCCTGCAGGAAGTGTGCCGCTTTCTCTTTCACAGCTTTAGCGGACTCAAGTCTTGCTCTTTTTAATGAAAAATTTACTTTAGGATACAGATAGAAGTCGCATGGTCAAATATCTGGCGAATAAAATGAATGGTCTAACTCTAGAATGCTCTACTTAGCAAGAAACTTATTGACAGACTGTAGAATGAGCCGACACAATGTCTTGGTGGAGAATCCATGCTTTGAACTTCCGCAATTCGGGTCGTTTCTTCCTTATTCTTTCATAGAGTTCAGCAAGAACGTGAAAGTAGTATTGCTGATAAATAGTTTGACCTTCAAGAAAACAGTGAAGGTCAACAATCCCATAGATATTCGTACAAACAATTTTTTTTTTAAATTTTGATTTGTTCATTCAAGCACTTTTGGCTCTCGGGGAAGATGGGCTCTTCCAGTACATGGATTGGAGCTTCGTTTCAGGACCATAAGTACGATCAAGATTCGTACACTTTATTATACACACAGGGTGGCCATAATTAAACTACAAGTGTTAAAAGGGTGCTGGAGCGAAAACCACTGGAAATATTCCAGTGAGATTTGGTATCTACACTCTTCAGAACATGCACAAATCAAATATGCAAAGAAAAAAAATGGCCATTTTCACCCGAAAGATGGCACTATACCATATTTCAACGCTCATCGGTGGTATAAACAACTTCCAAAACCGAGAGACAGAGCATAATGATATTCTAAGAGGCATATAAACAATATAAAACATTACTTAAAGTTTATCAAAATTCCATACAATTCGCTTTAGTAAGTAAATTTTTACAGTATCGTAATCAGAAATTAATGTAAATTAAGATCACAAACTAAACAATCCATAAAGACGCTTTGGAAAACGATTATTTATTCAATGAAATTATCACATGGTGGGCACAATATGCAAACTACCAGATGTAGCCAGATGATGAAAAAGTAAGACAGCATGATCCACCGTCACTTGCAACGCACATTCCTTCTTATTCAGAGTCATGATTGACCATTACTCAATGTGATCTTGTTTTTAAACTGTTCGATGGGCTTAGAATTTGCATATATGCCGTCGATAAGCATTGAAATATGGCACAGCGCCATCTATCAGGTGAAAATGGCGATTTTTTCTTTGTATATTTGACTTGCGCATGTTCTGAAACGTGTAGATACCAAATTTCACTGGAACATTCCCGGTAGTTTTCGCTCCAGCACCCCTTGAACACTTGCAGTTTAATTATGGCCACCATGTACATTTCAATAAGTTTGGGTCTATTTGAATGGTATTCAAAGTGTAAGGACACACATTTTTGAAAGCTTCTTGTTGTTCAAACGTGTGAATTGTAGGCATAATTTGGCATGAAAAAATTGTTGTGTAAAATTTTCTGTTCAGATTCCATGTCAATCCTTACAATATCAGAAATCTTTCAAAAAGCCGATGAAAAGATTAATTAAAATTTTTATAAAAAAACTAATGTAGAAATTGTTAAGAGAAACAAGAGTGAACAAAATAAATTAAAAAACAATAACAGTTCACCATATTTCAATACCAAAAGAACTGATGAGCAATTGGAGGAGAATAAAATTAGTTTCTAGCACTCCATAACGTAAACAGTTAAAATAAGCTTACGATGCGCATTGTTAAGAATGCATTCCGGTTCTTCAAAAGAGCATGTTCTTTTGCTCTTAATACCTATCGTTGTTGTATTAAAGAAACAAATATAATATTATTTTCAAACACTGTCGACAAAATAAAATCTTACAGTAGAATACAATTTCTATTTACTTTAATTTGTAGATCGAGTGGGCCAAGTAGTTTTGAGTAATCATTGAATATACTGCGAAATAAACTGAAGAACAAATTTTTCTTACAAGTTATAATATAGAATAGAGTGCGATACATTTAGAGATTAACTATTGCTACGAATTTTGTATAAAATAGCATAAATAATCTGTATTCGGATGTGTAATGTATTTATATTAATCTATGCTATATTTATTTCATGTTAAAATTGTAATATTCACAAGCAACACCGTCCCTTACGTTATAATGGCGATTCAGTGGGAACTTGGCGAAGTCTTGGCGATAGAGTTAAGTTGGCATCATTTTTGGCGACCAAGTTGGCAACTTTGGTGACCATGTTGGCGAGTTCGGGACCTTCTGCATTCTTCTAGAAATTAGTGGATTTCTCCACTAATTTCACGATCTATGACGCAAGTGCACCTGCCTAGAAGTTTCGGCCCCGGCTATAAATAGAGCGATATTCGCCGCACCAGACTGTCTGACTAGCGATTAGTAAACTTGCGTTGATCGTGATTAGCTCGGTTGTGCTTGTGAATAAGCTTATATGTACGTGTATTTGAGATACTGATATTTGTGTCTAAGTGTTGTTGAAGGTGTGAAGTCCTGATATTTATTTTGCGAATTTTTGCCGTTGAATCCTGTGTTTCAAGGACTGATTTTCGACTATAAATTATCATCGCTTTTAAAGAATTGCCTTGATGTTTGCGACTGATTTTGCACAAAAAATCATCGAACCCCGATCAACGAAACACTATAAAGCAGCTTACTATTTACTAATTGTTGTTTAATTTTAAGTTCTATAGTTGAATTAGCACTTATTCCGATTTTCCGAGTTATCTCAATACTATTGTGTGCAAAATTCCTAATTTTTCTCACTTTTTCAGTTACTACTGTGGCTTAGTAGGGAACCCATATTATTGTAGAGCTTGCGTCTTTACTACTTTTCTTAGAAACTGCAAAAAATATTAGCTCAATCGAATTGATGTCGAATTGAATTAATGCAACAAAGTACTACAACTCTTAAAACAAAGGCTGCTAGCTTTTTCGGGCTATTGTAGATTGTCTACCTGATACTCTCTAACGGTACTTGAAGAAGTTTCTTTATATCTTTGGTGTGTGACAACCAAAGAAAAATGTTCTTTGTTTTCATAAATATAATTGATTAAATTATAAGAAGAAAATTATAAGATCAGAAGCGAAACAGACGGAAACTTTTTCGTATGCAATTCATTATCTTGTTATTGAAGATACTTTGCTTATATAAAATGTGGAAATATACATATGGATGGCTTACAGATCAAAGATAAGATGCCGTGAAATTTGACAAATACAGAATTAAAAAGCTATTGAAGAAAATTCAAAGCAACATTTGAACATAAATTATGGAGAAATAAATCTGTGGTTTTTTGTAATTTATTTCAATTTTTCGTTTTAGATTTGCATATTTTCTTAAATTGCATCTAAGTTTCAATTTGAGAAAAAAAGATGCTGTTATCCTTTTTTTTAAATTTCGTAACGAATAAAATGCACGTTTTACATAAAGAAACGTTGAGAAGTATTTAATATTAAATTTTTGCCAAAATCTGTTCAGAATTTTACAACGTGCCAAGTCATTGCAACCTACATTTTGTAATTCTAATCCACAACTTAAGTACAATAGTTGATTAGGAAAAAAGGTTACAAGTCGAAAACAGAAATATTTATTAAAACAGCGTTTCTCAAACTGTGGGTTGCTCCCCCCTAGGGGGGCGTGATAACCCTACAAGAGGGTGCAAGTATATCGAAAAATCAAAAATAAAAGTTTATTTAAAAAATTATTAATTTTCTGAAAGTAAGTAACACACACAAAATACATTCTGATATAATAAATAAGGAAATAAAATTTCCAGTAATATAATATACTTATAAATTGATCACTACTGTACAATATGTATTTGATAATAAATTTATCAATAGTACACGGAGAGTGCAAGTTTGATAATTAACACTGACTCCCATGAGATTGCCAAGTACAAAAATTGTATTCAAAATTTAATGTTTACCTTAATAATTTGTGTAGTTTTGGTGTTAATTTAGTGGTTATGTATGCATCCGTTTCAGAAAGTGAAAATACTAAGCATCTTTATTCCAATCAATCCGTTACTATATTATTATTTCCCTAGCTGGTTTTACAGTCTCATTAAATCCATTAACAGGTTCTTTCATTGCCAGATAAAACAGGATAAAAGACTACTAATCTGAACTGAAAAATATAGCCATAAATTATTTCTCTGCTAGTAAAACTAAATACGCTACTTCCAACGAAGTTTTCGTTGAAAGGGGAATAACAAAACCAGTCTCATCTGCCTTCCTTCATCCATCAACACCTGTTACTACACGGTTTATAATTAAAGTCGTATCGTAGTTATAGTATCAAATTACTTTATTATTGCATTCAAACAATGTTTTTGTCGGGAGGGGGGCGATGAAAATTATGATAAAAAATTGTGTCGCAAGTACTGAAAATTTTAGAAGCACTGTATTAAAAATAATCAGAAAATACAAAAGGGAATTAAGAGACATACGTGCCTATCATATTTCAACGTAATCACCAAGTCTATTTAAGCATTTATCAGAACACCGAACCAACTTGTTTAACCCGTCTTTGTAGAAATCAGGTCCCTGTTCGCATTGAGCCAGGTCTCGGCGAATGTCTTCACAGCAGTGTCTTGGAACATCACAGCACATCAGAAACAATATGCAGCACGCTACCGTAACTCAGTCCCAGCACTGACGAGATTTCATTCAGAGTTACCCGCTGATCATTTTGAATCGTTTCTTCAATTCGCGCCATGTTGACTTCTGTCGTTGGAGGACTTTTGGTCGGGCGCTCCCTGCCAAATTGCATTCTCGTTACTTGAGCATGGTTCAAAATTAAGAGGTCAGTCGCCAAAAGCCCTAATGTAGCTGAACAGTGCGACGTTAATATTCACTCACTCACCCTGCCATATTGCGGTTTTCGACATCCTGTCTGCCTGATTGAAAAGAGTGACACCATTTCGCTACACGTTGTCTACTCATTCTGCTTTGCTCTCTCAGATGTGTTCACATTCGTTGCCTATAAAAATCGAATCATGGCTCGCACTTGCAAACCAGACAAATTTCCTAAGCTCTTGCAATTTCAATCGCCCTGAACTGTCGGGGAACTTTCACTACCTTCCCGCAAACCAGCTGTCTGACAAGTAACGTCATTTGTATCAACTCTGGGAGGAAAAAAAATTTCTTCACAATATGTAGTTTTCTAAAGTTGCCGCTTGTAACCTTTTTTTTTCTGATCATCCCTGGTATAAACTTCATATATGTATATTATATTCTAATTACAATAATATAATTCATATACATCAAGTTTTTCAGTCTTTTTTAATACAAATAAACAAAATTATACGCTTAAATGTTTGTTGTCCAGTGAGAAACATTTGGGGTAAGCTCATTGTTAGTGCAAAATGAAAGAAATTATTTTATAGCCAAGAATTGGGAATGAAAAGTGAATTAAATAATTTGAAGCTGGAAAGAATTATTAAAAGTAGAAATCCTTGGACAAAATCAAGAATATCAACATATTTTTACAAACAAAATTTCATACATGTTCTGGTCCCTGCAATATAAGAAAATCACTTCTCCGAAAAGAAAATAATAACAATAAATGTGTAAAACAAAATATTAGGAACGGTAGTGTGATAGACTATGATAAAGAATTATGAAATACAAAGTGGAATAAATCCTTGAATTTGAATACTGTATTTGTATGTCTCGTAGTTTCTTCCTGTATGTTCGAATGGAAATTTCATGGTTACAAATGTACATTGTTTCTTCTCTCAAAAAATATTCTTTAACATTTCGTTTCACATGTCTTCATACGTTTTGAATATGAGTTTCCGCCCTCCAAAATGAGGCTCTTGTATAAAACATAGATGATGGAATACAGAAACAAATTTATTTTTCTTGGAATAGACAAATGGAAGAATTCTCGAGTTTCGAAACGAGTTCTTTATAAAACAAACAATATTTTGAAGGCAAACAGTTACATATTTTGCTTCGAAACCTTTCTTTTTTTCAATAAAAATATTATTTATATTTTCAAAATAGAGTTCTCATTTTGGATAATATTAAATTTTCAAAATTTCCATTTTATAATATTGAAAACAATTTTGCCGGATTTTCAAGGCATTTACACTGTAGCTAATGTAACTATAAGTTTCCGGTGTGACGGAATTGAGAAAAGTTTGTCAAAAATCCATTTAGATCTTTTCTTCTTCCCTTTTGCTATTGTCAATTGCTTCATAAATAGTTCTTGCACAAAATATGATATCGTCCCACCTAAAAATTCAAAATAAAAACAATATTCCGGTTTTTTTGAAGTTCAAGAAATCTTTATAAGTGCTAAAAGTCCTTTATAACCTTGAAAGGCGAGTAGTTATGGTTTTTAACTCATAGACGTCATTATTTCTGTCAAATCTTGGCATGACTTACGTTTAATGGAGCTGATACATATTAAATATGGCGAGGTTGAAAAGCCTCATGCCGAATTTCAATACCTAGAGCTCTATTTCTTTATAAATATATATATATATATATATATAAACATGGATACCCTGCAAATTTTATTTACAGTTATATATCTATTAGTTCTTAGTGTGATTCATCTTGTAATAACAGTAGCATTTTTATTTAGTTGTACAATTAATCGATAGATGGCACCACATGGTAAATAAATTAATTATAATAAATTTTATGTAAAATTAATTGCATATATCTGGGTTGTACTTTTATTTTCTATAAATTTTAAAACAATATTTAGAGTTTTTAAATGTATATATATATAGCCTTAATGTTATTTTATCATAACTTACTAATTTTATGCATTACTGATATACTCGTTTCTGTCGCGAGGGAACAATGCTTATTGCTGTACTCACATGGTAAGTTGTTTCATCTTTTTTTAAAAATATACTAGTAATTATTATAGGCAATAATTTTATCGTTTTATATTAATAGTTGTGGTTTTATTTGTATTACTTAAATTTATCTTGATATTTCATACTTTACCTGCGGCTCAAAGTATTGGCAAATACAGGTGAAGGTTGGCTAACCGCAAAACTTTGTTTAAATCTGCAATCCTGGTTCCTAGGCCCAGAAGTTTGCTATAGTACTACTGTGGTTAATATACTTTTTACTATCTTGACTAGTTATCTTATGTTTATAACTTATATTTGTGAATATTTATAAATTACACACACACAAACATATATATATATATATATCTATATATATATCGTGGTCGTATATAGATTGTATATACATCGTGGTATCAAAGTCGGGGACTCGTGGCTGACGTGTCATGAGTTTGAGCCTTTTTCCGCAAAAGACCCGTCATACAGAGGATACTGATACACGTCACATCATTTGAGGCGAAAACATTCTCCTGTTGGTGTAGTGTTAATGTAAGGGGAGTAGGACGCCAATTTAGGTATCATCCTCATCACTTGCCCATTATTCGAACTCTCGAGAATAGTTGCCAATAGCCCTCGTGTAGCTTTATAGTGCGACGTTAACATACGTTTTAACTCACTTACTCTAAAATTCTGCAGGATTTGTAAAACATTTCTGACACAGAACATTGTGTTATGCTAGTTGAACTAAATGGGAGCGATTAATAAAAACTTTTTAATTTAATTTGATGTCTAAAAATGTGGAAATGCGAAATTTCCATGCTGGCCCCTGAAGTTTTGAAATATGAAAAAAGATTCAGAATTTAATTATATATTAATTTTACATCATTTAAAAAATTATTAGCACAACAAAACAAAATATAAATTATTGAAGCCATTTTTTAAAAAATTTTTTAAAGTAATATTAAGGTATCCGACTACTTGCGACAACATTTTTTAAAAAAATGGAGATATGGGGATTTTTTGTTGCTTTTAGATTTATTTAGTTTATTTTAACAAAAATATACTAAAACTAAGAAGAGAAAAAAAATTATTATTACTAAAATGGGGGAAAATGAGTAAAAACCGACAAAATATAACATAAACGCGGTTCATTCGGTACCCAAAGTTTTTGAACAAATTTTTAGTTTCTGAATTCTGATGTGTTGCTATGTTATTCATTGTTGAAACGACCTTCAGGTTAAGAGATATTTAAATTTTTACAAAAACTAGAGCACTTTATCTCATTTATTATATGAGGTTGCTTAAAAAAACAGTGATTATATCCACATAATTGGCTAATAAATTTTGTAATAAAACGGTGATGGATAAATCTGAAGGTTAAAACACTTCTACTATTACACAGAACATACACAAAAAATGTCAGTTAATTATTTTCAAATCTTTTTGAGCAATCGCTGGACCCGTTTTAGTATTTAAAAGAAACACATTTCGAGTAAAACTCGTTTTAAATGTATGGCATCTTGCTTTTTTAAAGTAATGCCATCTGCTTTTACTCAAACACTTGTAGTTCTTGTTCTAGTGAACGGAAAATAATAAACTTGGCATTTTATAAAGCTATTAAGATGGCCTATAAAGAAAATCATACAAAAAAATTTGTCAATTTTTGACAAAATTCACATTTTTAGAGTAGTCAGATACCTTAATGAATGCATTTTAAGAAACGTCCTTCATGACTTAAATATACATGCTTTAAAACGGAATGTATCGATTATATTAAAAACTTCTTCCTACAATTTTCTAAACTTTCAATGGTATACTCTATGTAGTTCTTTGTAGTAGCTAAGAGTTATTTTTCGTAGTACTAAAAATGCATGAAATTTTCATTGAAATAGATGCAATAACTTTACTTAAATTTCTTACACACAATTTTAAACTATCAAAGGTTCTTCTATTCGTTTTTATAGATAGCATTTCTTTGAAGTACCAGGTGCAAGATATATATTGTTATATTTCGAGAGATTTAAAATGGATGAAATCACCTACACATTTTCTTGGCAAAATGTATCATAAGTCACGTTTCTCGAATGTCTTAACCAAACTGAAAAACTAGTTTGAAATTGCCAGACATCAAAGAATTTTATACAAAAGTTTTATAAGGGACAAATATTTTTGGTTCTGTAACGTCTGAAAGATCATATTTACTTTGGTGAACTGAATATGTTTTTAAAAAATAGAAGAAACTGAAAATATACGTATCAAGTTATTTTAGCTGTATTTGCAAGAAAAAGTTATTTTACCAAGAACCGAATTTGTACCTGTCTCTCTCTTTATATGCATATACATATATAAAGAGAAAGACAGAGATAGAGGGATAAGTGCAAATTTGGTTCCTGTAAATTTCTAAATCTTATTGATGTAGCTATAAAAGGAAAAGTTTCAGATAATTGGAACTTTTTAAGTTGAAGATTAAGATTGTAGAAGATTCTTGTTTTGGACAATATTTTGAGTCTGCTACTCTATACTTAAAACGATTTTTTAAAAAGTTTATTTATTAATGAACTATGGTTTATATCTTAGCATTGGGATTAGAAAATAATTTTACAATTAAACAATTCTTAATTTCTCAAGTTTTGTATTCATAACTTTAATTTCAGATTAATACATAAAGAGAAACATGAATGTAAACAAAAAAATTAGATCTTACAAAAAAATGTTTATACCAAGAACTTATAGATTTTTATTTATTAATATGTACACAATTTAGCAATAAATCAAACTTTAAAAATAAGTTGCAAAAGAGATGACAAATGCAGTTAATACTCCCTTTTACTTAATAATAGTTTCATTGCGCTGTTGATGCATTCTGAAAGAAATCGAATAAATATTTTTTAATTAACACATCTAAGCTAAATTTTTTTTTAATATTTTGTAATAATGAAATGACCTTCAACGTTCATATATAGAGTAAAATAATAAAAAAAAACATATCGAGATTGCCAAACCACTTATAACACATTTCCATAGAGAGCTTAATTTTTGTTAATACACATTTTTATGGACTCTAGAAAGAAAGATTTTATTTAATTCATAGTTTCATACTACACCATTTAATGATATTATAATTAGTATTTTAGTACATGTCCATTATCTCTCTCACTCTCCTTTTATTAAATAAATCTATTTCATTGATAGCAATTGAAGATTTTGGTATTCCGTTTCGTCGGTACAAATCTTACCAAGCAAGCTTTATTGGCGACAACACACAGTATACACAAAAATATTATAAATGTTAGTTACCATTGGTTTTTCATCTAATAATGATGTATAATGAAAAAGAAGCCAATGATAAGAAAAGACTGCGACTTGTTTTAAAAATGTGGTGAAATATTACCAGCGGGAATATTCCATTTAGCGTCGGTTATATCAGTTTTCGGGTCTTTATCGTTTGCGCTGGCGAAACGGAAAAGTACTAATATTTTAAACATTTGAAACTTATGTAGTTTTTAATACTAAATATTTTTTGCAGAACTGAGACTCAAAGAATAATTATCTAAAATATTATACAAAAAAGTATACGGAAATTTTGAAATATTTTCCATTTGCTATTAAATGTGACTATAAATTACAATAGTCAATTTATCTTTATTTTTTTAAGCTAAACACAAAAATTTGACCATACTTAATAAATATATCACAAATAAGGAAATACAAGATAAAATACATAAAAAGAAGCTTAAAACACTTAAGTATTTAAAAAAATGATAAATTTTTAGCACAATTAAGAATGGTAAAAATTATTTGCAGAAGAATATCATAAAAATAAATTACGCTAAGTACAAGTAATTAATTAGACCTACTGTACGTAGATGCGAAAAAAGAATTATTTAAAAATATACGAAAGTATTACAATTCATTTGATTAAAAACTACAAAATCAGATAAATCAACAATCAGTTATCAGATTAAAATAAGGGCTGATTAGAAAATTCTGATGATGGAAAATGTGATTTGTTATTATGTATTCATTAAATTTATAAATGCATAAAAACAAATCACATTTTCAATTATCTGAATTTTCTAGAAACAAGTTGGAACAACTTCAGTAAAGCACCTCATCATTAAAGCCGGAGAAAAAAAATTGTTTAATTATACATGATTGATTATTACAATTCAGTCAATTATATTTTGTAATGAAAGAAAGTTTTGGTAATATTTTAAATAAACCAATCATAATATTACTACTAAATTTTCGATGAGCATGTTTTGAATTTTAATGTAATCAATAAAGCAATGCGGATTTTCAACAAAGTTCTTTCTTATAGGGATTTTCTGAGTAATTTTAAAGCATTTAATATTTTTGAATTATATATTTTAATTTACATCTTTTCTTATATTATATTATCTAATTTATTACATTCAAATGTGTTTCTTCTAATTACGTTTAATATTAATTAATTAAAAGGCATAGAACCACAGTTTAACACACACGCAAATTCCCACTGAATACTTTCTATTATATTATATATTTTAAACGTAAACGTTTATCTTTCATGCATACAAAAAAGAAACAATATTAAAATAGGAATACATATGAAATGTCTGGAGTTCATAATATAAGCAAAGGAAATTAGCATTAAAAGCTCAAAACATTTTAAATGACGTCTTATATTTTAATTAGGCTAAAGTCTTATCCCCTTTTTTCTCTAAATCAAATAAAAAAATATATAATTTACTATGAGAAAAAATAATTTTTTATAAATATTTTTCCACAATATGAAAAATAGGAAAAGAATATACTTCCCCATTTGCCATCTTTTTCACAATAATTTCACTTGTTAGATATTCTTTCGTTTGATATTTCCGATATGTCTCTTGTGTTCTTCGTTCTATTTTCATCTTTCTGCATCTTTCTTCAAAAGTTGATGGAGTTTTCCCTACATAATCAGCAATAGTTGAAGTCCCACAGTGAGTTGAAGTGAGCGATAAATTTAAGTTTTGAAGATCTTTTTTTAAAATTATAATCACAGAGATAAAATGTCTTAGAGATGTCTGAAACATTTTGGAGACACTGTATAGAAAAAAGCCTCAATTGGATTTAAAAAATACATCGTGCACTTAGTAAATATTCAATCGTTCAAAAGATTTTAAGAAATATTAAGCATTTTACTTTTTAGCTTACTTTTCGCTATTATATGATATTTTACATGATGTATTCTTTTTTTGTAATTCCTTTTTAAAGTATAAGAACAAATTACTATTCTATCATATGTATTATGATGGTGTGAACGAAATAAAGAATTTATTTACATGTGAACGTTTTTTCCCCTTGTTTTCGCAATGATTTTGTTTTTGGCATAACCTCGTTTATAGTCGTGCAGTGGCAGATCCTTCTGCAAGTCGCAAACAATAAAGGACATAGATAAATCCTTTAAGGATTGGGAGAATAGGGATTCCTTTCGTAGACATCCAAGGAATGCACTCCGTAGCTGCGAACTGGTAGGTCTGTGGATCAAATAAACAACTCTGCCAAAGTCACAGAGGGGTGACCTAGGAATTCAACACTAGATGGAAGCACAGCCAAACGAGACTGGTTGATTATGTATTCATTCCATAGAAAATCTAAGTTACTTTCAATAAATCACGACTAGTAATTTAAAACGCCAACAGCACACGCGTCAACTAAACCCACCATCTCACAAGACATTGCTCGCAATGCCAATGGAAAAACGTTCCAACGACACACAAACCTACTGGAGACGTATAACAATTGAAGTAATTGTTTAGAAAAGCAACCTTCTCTCAGTATCGTTCAGAAGTCAACCAGAAAAAATAACTTTCTTATCTAGGAAGGGGGATATACAGCGGTGCCACCTTTTGCATGTCGCTAGCAACAAAGAACAGGAATAAGAGCCCTCAATGAATGGCCGAACAGGGATTCCTTTTGTCTTAGTCGCCTAAGGCATGCATGGGATAACTGTGGACCGGTAGGTCGGTGGATCAAGTAAATACCCCTGCCAAGGTCAACAGCTTGTCTCCGAAGTCGTATTGTCCATATAGTCCATTGTAAGGGTCACATTTCAACACAGATGGTTTTCTCAAAAATATTCCATTTTGTTATTGGTCTTTAGTTTCGTTAGGATATGAATTTAACCGATAGTCGTACAATTTTTTTTTCATGAGTGTAAACTTAGCAATAAAGCTACAAATGCGCCACGCAGGATAAACTAGGCATTTAGAGAGAATACTACCAACGATCGAAAAGTACATGGCTAGCATGAAAATTTTTACAATTGTGATTTTTTTCCCTACAAAATGAACCACGTGGATGACCGAAAACATCAGTGAAAAATGATTCTGGGAAAACATAGTTTGAAACAGATCCAACTGTATTTATTATACTGCCAGAACTTTGATGAAATGTATGAAAAATTGAAAATCTTACACTCACTACTTGTTGATTGGCATGGCTCAATCCTTCTTCAAGACAACGGGCTGTCGCATATGTCGTACAAAACAATTGGTGAGTTAAAACAAATTAAAATATCAAATTTTAAAGCACCTAGCTAAATCACCAGGTCAATTTTTAACCGAGTTTAAAATTTTTAAAATAAATATTTAAAATATATTTTATGGACTAAACTCTATGAAAATGTAGAAAAACTTAAAAATTTCCTATCACAGGTTTAACTGATTCTGTGTCGAGTCCTTCTTCCGCAAGTCTCAAACAACAAAGAACAGGAATAAAAGAGTTTAACGACTGGCCTGAATAGGGGTCCTCTTTTTTCTAATCGTTTAACTCGTAACTTTGAACCAGAAGACACCCAGTTCAAAACACTCTTGCCCCAACCATGCCAATGTCCGATGTTGCATCCGTCCCTCCGTCACCAACGGCGTTGATCCAGGATTTGAACACCAAATGGCAGCACAACCTAACACTACAGGTTAATTACGCATTTATTCCATGGAGATGTTAAGATTATTGAATAATGTCTATTGATTCAAATGTCAACTGCGCACTCGTGAACTAGAACTACCATCTCATGAAGAAACTATCCTCAGCGTCAACGAATAAACGTCCCAACGACATTCAAAAGTACTAGAGATGTATACGAAATGAAGTTATCTCTGGATAAACAACCATCTCCAAAATATCGCTTAGAGAATCCATCAACAACAAAAACAACTTTATTCTTTAGGAAGGGGTATGTAAAGGGTCCTTCTTTCGCAAATCACAAACAAATATGGACAGGAACAAAAATGCTTAATGGGTGCCCTAAGTAGGGATTCTTTTTCGTCCGAATCATCTAAAACATACGTGCCGTAGCTGTGGATTGATAGGTTGGTTGGCTAAATAAACACCCCTTCTCAGATCAATTCTCTTATTCACGGAAAGTTTTATATATACTGCTCACTTATATAATGGATGTGATTCAGTGTAACAAACACATTTAGAATCTTTAACTTCACACAGAAATATCCTTGACGCGTTCTTCACTGGATTGCTTCTAGTAAAGACATTCGGCAAAGGTTTTAAGCCCTTGCCTTGAAAAGTGTTGTATAAGTCTATCTCTTTGGCAAGCTCCAGATGGCGAAACCAATCATTTCCTGCTCGAACTGAAATGTGTGAAGCAACCACTTTTTCAAGTGTACTGAAAATTTTGTCATATTTAATAAGATCATTTAAATTGTCAAAATCAGAGACCTTCCTTAATTTTAAGTAACATTGACAATTTGAAATTAAGCGAGAAGTATACTGAGCATACGTTTCTTTTGGATGACGCGTAGCTTTCCTAAACCGTTCTAGGAATTGTTTTGCACTTGACTCATATTCTCTTAGTTACTATTGACTTTAGTTTTTCATAATTATTAAGCTCGTGATATTTAACATATGTTAACACATTTGACGCTCTTTCTTCCAACAAATTTAACAAAATTTCAGACTTAAATTTCCCGAGCATATTTTTTGACGCAAAGGCTCTCTCTAACGAAACGGAAAAGAATGCCCAGTCATCAGGTATTTTAGGCACCTTCAACATTAGGGTTCGAACACTCTTCACCAACGCATCCAGTGAGTCACAACCCTCACCTGTTCTCTCGTTTTCTGATTTAACTCCAGCCAATAATCAAACTCAAGTTCCCTTAACCCGTTACTGCCCAGTCATCTATTTATAGATCACGTCCCACTCAGAACTCCCAGCGAAAGTGATATCTTTTAATCACTTCGTATTATCATTGTCTGGTTTCCTTACACATGTGGCTACACCCACAAATGAGATTTGAAGCATTCTTTCCCACAGCAGTTCAGAAGCTAACGTCTGATGTTCGCCATTTTAAAGCTTCAAAGTGCAAATTTCGATTTTGTATCCAACAGAAAAAAAATTTAAAGTAAGTTATGCTTTTTTTCATGAGTTTTACATTTTCAATACCTCTTTAATTATTCTGGCTTATTTATATTAGAAAAGTAGCTGTTTTTATTATTAAAATGTAAGTTTTAACATGCTGATCTATAAATAGATCGCTGGGCGTTAGTGGTAACTAATATCATTTTTTCCTAGTTTCATTTCTTTCAGAATGTCTCGGCGTAAAGTGTTTCACACTGCCGAAGAAGGGTTAAATATATGTTTTCTAAGGAAATAGAGTCTGATATAATTGCTTTACCGCCTGATGTGGATGAGTTAACTAACGAAGAGTATTTTGATGATGATGAAATGACTACTCCATCGGTAAAAAATCTGCCAGGTAATGTAGAAATTTTTGTACCCATGGAAGAGATATAAAAAGTATAAAAGACATCCGAAGATGTATCACCATTGCGTACCTCAAACGGGGAACAAATTCTGAGAAAGGCATTGGAAGATGATGTCATTAAGATCAAACGTAATAGACTCTGTGCGTTTAGATAGAAAAGACTATGTTATAGAAAAATGACAAAACCAAAGAAGATGCCAGTTTCAAAAATGTAAGTGTAGACCTCTTACATTTTGTACAAAATGTAATGTATCCCTTTGTCATGTTTTCCATTATATCACACTTAACTTTTACAAATCGGCTGTATAAAATTTTAACTAAGTAAGTTTAGATCAGTAAAATAATATTTTCTCCTTTAAATCTCATTAGTTGTTTTTAAATTCCCAAAAGTTACTTTTCCCCCTAAATTTGTAATTTTTTAAATATAAAAGCACTGGAAAGCTACTTGGTCTTTTACTACCATAAGCGCCCAGCGACCTATTTATAGATCACCTATTATCTCAGCTGCTAATTACGGAAAATGGATACAACTTCATAATTACTCTATATATGTTATTTGAAATGTAATTTAAAAATATTTTTCAAAAATTTCTGTTTTAAAATAATTTGGGCGTTAACGGGTTAACCTAGCTTCTTCTGCTTCTTTCTTACGGTTTTCGGTCGTAGACTGAATCAATTCCTTCACAAATTCAACATCCTCCTTAAAATATGTATTTTCTTTGATAACTTAAGTTAACTCAACAATAGTTACTTTTTCAGCAGCAGTCTCAACAAGCTCAAGGGCTACGATACGAAGATCGTCCTTGCAGCAGTTCTTAATTATTTCTCTAAATTTAATTCATTCCTCAATTTATGATAATAAAAACACATAAAAGACCACTACTCACGGTACCTTCAATAGTTCACGTCTTCAGTTCAGCCTGGCCTATCACAATGTTGGGGAATGGTCTTATGCGTTCGTTGCTCACTCAGAAAACCAGACGAGATTGTTGACTAAACACCAAGTTTATTTTCTCTCTCAGTTTGCTCAAGGAGTATGTCTGATCTCCGCAATGAGCAACAAAGTTAAGCGCTCCTGCTCTTGTTTAGTCACCCAAACACACACTAACGATATCAACTCCCGTTAAGCTTTATAAACTTAGTAACCGCCAGCGGCGCGAATGCGCATGCTTGAACAGTATAAATACATATATATATATATATATATATATATATATATATATATATACTGTTGTCCAAAAGTTAAGCATTAATCGTAAAATGCGAAAAACATGGAGTAAATATTCGTAAAATTATTCCAAATTTCTTGCGGATATTAATTGGGTGAAGAAGAAACATTGGCTTTATGCAAAACTTTTCAGTTGACTACGTCCTGCGCGAAACACATGCTCATGTCGGAACGCAGAGAAACCGATTCACGCAGCTTCGGCAGTTCAGACAAGTTTCGTGAAACCGCTGTGCGAAGGAGCGTTGCTGACAATCAAACAAGGTGAATGATGGCACAAAGACGCCAATTGGACATGTTTACGAAAGGAAGAATAGTTGGAATGCTGGAATCCTCACGATCACGAAACGAAGTGTCTCGAATTCTGAATGTGAATCAGTCTGTGATCTCAAGACTGTGGCAAAGGTTTCAAAGAACAGGAGATGTTACCCGACACGTTTTGAACCAACAAACATAACAGAAAGACATCATTTTCCATCAAGGGGAGTAATGGTATGGGCAGGCATCATAATGGACGGCCGCACAGAATACCATTTCTTTGACAAGGGGTCTGTGACTGCTCAAAAATACAGAGACGAAGTTCTTGAGCCTTATGTTCGCTTGTTTCGAGGTGCTGTAGGTCCTGACTTCATCTTCATGGATGATAATGCGCCATGTCACCGAGCGGTGCTGCTTGATGACTTCCTTGAAACGAAAAACATCCAGTGCATGTCGTGGCCTGCGAACTCCCCTAGTTTAAACCCTATCGAAAAAATATGGGATATGCTCGGGAGACAAATTGCAGCCCTTTCGCACCCACCAAGGTGTCTCCACACACGAACACGGTTGTCATCACTGCTGAGATTGAATATGCATTCGTCGGTACAGACGACCTGGTTCCATTCCGCTGCAGTCCAATTTCCTAGTGCGTGGCACCACTCCAATCAAGGGCAGCGCAAGTAATGGCCCCACGATCCCAAATGTCCTTCAGCCAGGGCCTTCCTATGGTTCGAGAAGACACATGGGCCCTAGTGAAGGTACTACCTGTGCCTGGATGGTGGCTGATGAAGCAGTTGGCTGTACGCGTGCATTTCTTATGATGTGGCGGTCTTCTCGACGCCGGATCTGTTAAGGGCGTCCTGAGCCTGGTCTTCGTGTAAATGACACCTCTGGATCCACTGGTCCCAACACCTTCTCACAACACAATCAGAGCGGCCTAATTGACGAGCTACACGCCAAACTGACCACCCAGCTCCCATCATGCCGATGATTCTCCCCCTCTCTAACTGTGACCGCTGCTCATATTGTCTTCGAAAACGGCGTATTGGCATGTCTACCTGAGCGCTCTCTTTGTATACGGTTCAGCACACTTAAACAACCTTGGGTTACCTGTTTTATACTCCACGGATAACGACGTTAAACGCTCTCTACGAGCTATACGTAATGCGTAATCACGCTGCATTTCTAATCATTTGCACATCTCCCCGACATATACCTTCATGTCAAGTTTCACTACGATTCCGCAATTATTTCTTGGTGCTCTAATTTTTTTGTCCATGACTGTATTTTACCTTTAAAAACCATTGATTCATATTTCAAAACTAACTTATACCTCAACATACTAGGGAGTATATAGAACAATATAAGACATGTTTTACACCATAAATGACGAAGGAAAAGGCTTATAAATGGAATTCATTGTAAGTCCATAATATTTTAACAACAAAAAAGTGTAAAATCATAAAAAATGCATTATTTGTAATAAGATCCAGTAAAATAAAGGTACGATCATTTTTGTTAAAATATATAATTTTAAATGAATAAACAAAACTATTAATAAAGTAAAGAATATCTAAAATGTAATGTCAAAGAAATTTAAATACATGGGGTACTTTAAACGTAAAAACGAATAGGAAAATTGCAAAAAAAATAATTATTTTTTGCGTTATGTATAATGTTTTTATTCATTTATCTTGATTAAGTAACCTAACATAGACTAATAATTCTAAAGGAAATATATGGAGACAAATCACTCTTGGGAAAATGACTTTTTTTTCAGAAATAATCGTCTTTATTTCTAATTTATCTTAGCTTAAAACCTGTCCGAAAACTGTTTTTTCCTGAGATCCTCAATTAAGAATAAGGAATTTATAAATGCATTCAATAGTACTAAATAAATAAATTTTAGTTAATTTTTTTACAAATTCAGCGAATATATTGTTTTATCTCCCATAAATTTTCAGACTTTGTAATTTATAAAAAGGTACTTAATTTTTTCAGTTAGGGAAATAACTTCAAAAAAGAGAGAGGGGAAGGGGGTATAAAAGATTAAAATATTTTTAAAATAAGAAACTAATAATATGTGATACATATTAATGAGAGAAATTTCGTAATACGTTATCTAAAGAAAAGTTTGCTTGGAACTGTATATAAAGTCAATGAATTTAATAAATCTGTTGTAATTGGTAATGGTAATGAATCGGTAAGCTTGATAAGTACTATACTATATACCGGGTGGTTATACATAAGGTTACACTATTCAGAGGCCTGTAGAATCTGTTCTGCTTATCGGATTTTGATGAAACTTGGAATATATGCTATATGGGACATGGAAAAAGATTTCTATAAGAAAAAAATTGGTACAAGTTTTGACCACCAGGTGGCTTTTATCTATTATTCCTTACGCAAATAAGAAAAACCTCTATATAAATTTGTAGTCATAGCCACAGAATCATTCAGCGTGGGTTTGACATCGTTAATCATGCCCTTAGGGGGAAAAAAGTTCAAGCTTTACTGGTAAAACTGTTCTAACAGAACGGCAGCAGCCATTTTGTTGCTTTACGAGAATGTCGCCGTTTAAAGGATCTGCGAAAAGGTCCCATATGGAAGATTGATTTGAGGAAGATGATCATGAGATTTGAAGTGACTGGAAATTTGAGTGTGCTGCTCGGAAGAGGATGGAATCGGTCTGGACTGAAAGTGTCGAAGAAGTCGCTAGTGCTGTGGTTGAAGGAGCCTCCAATTCCATCTATTCTTCAGCATATGGTCGACAGTGCGAAATATTCGGTGATACATTTTGAATGCTATCCGTATAAGATCCATGTGATGCAAACGTTGAAACCTCAAGACCACAAAATAAGCGTGATCATCTCCATTTAGCGTGACACTGATCGACCACTTGCTGAAGCGTAGATGGCACTCGAAGCTCTTTCAATCACAGCAATAGCGACTTTTACAACAATTTCAGTCCTAACCGATTTCCGTCCTCTTTCGGGCAGCACATTCAAATCTCCAGTCTCTTCAAATTTCACGATCATCTTCCTCACATGCATCCTCGATATGGGGCTTTTTTGAAGATCCTTTTAAACGTCGATAGTCACGCATAGCAGCTAAGTGGTTGCTGTCGCTTTGATAAAACTGTTTTACCAGTAAAGCTCGGTCTTTTTTTGTAAGGGCATGATTAACGATGACAAACGCACGCTGAAGGATTTTCTGGCTATGACTGTAAGTTTATATAGAGGTTTGACGGATTTGAGTCAGGAATATTCGATAAAAGACATCTGGTGGTCAAAATTTATATTATTTTGTATTGCGGAAATCTTTTCCTCATGGTCCATATAGCATAGATTCCTAGTTTCTTCCAAATCCGATAAGCAGAACAGATTCTACAGGCCTCTGAATAGTGTAACTTAAATTTTAACCAAACGATACAATAATTTTGGACTAAAATCAACCAATAAGGTGTGTCGATGATAAATTCAATTTTCTTATACCCAGCCTGCAATGATTTTGGCAGTTTAAAATCATTACCATAAAGAATATTTGGAACGAAAAATGTAATATCTCTTCAGAATTCTTATAAAAGTTAGGCCGTGGTTAGCCTAGTGGTTAGAGTTACGAACTCGTAGTAGTCGTACCATGAGTTCGAGTCCTAGGGCCTCTAAATAGAGAGGCTGATGCACGTTAAATCTTCTGCAACTCAAAGCCCTCAAATAGGCGTGGAGCAAAAGCTAGAAAAAGTAGTAGCTCAAGTGTTGGTCCCTTGTCATTTGACCGTGACTCAAATTTACGAGGTATGCTGCCATAAAAAAGCATTCGAGTTGCTTTTTAGTGCGACATTGACCACTTAACTGCGGATTAAAAGTTATGTGATTCACTTCCCAGTCCCATCGTTTTTCACATAGGCGAACGTTTGTGGTGTATTGGAGGGGAAAGAAAAGGCATAAATAAGCAAATTTTCTCTGAAATAAGTAAATCATTCGCAAACACGCACTGTCTAGATCAATTAAATGCATTCCAAAGCCTTTGGAATAGCTTTACAGAGAGAAGCGCAAAGAAAAAAATCATATTTTCGAAAGACGTATTTATTCGTCAGGGGCATTTAATGCACCGTTTGAGTTAGACGTGTATATAGGCAAGCAGTGGTTAAAGAGTTAAGAAACACTAAATCACTTACAAAAGATAAGATATGAGAGCCGACGGAAAAATATTCGATATTGTAACCAGCGTCACACACACATATCTTTTAAAGTTAAAAAAAAAAAAAAAAACTTCTGTATTTAACTTAGAAAAGTCAGAATGGTTATTTGTTTTTTGTCTAAAAACTATTTTTCTAATGCTAAAAAAATCCTTGCTCCATCTTTCTAAAACCCTGAATAGAAAATATTTGTTAGTAATTTTGTTACTTTTAGATTATTAAACAAAATTTTAAAACATTGAAAACTTCATTTAAGAATATTTAGTTAAATCTTCTTTGAATCGAAAAATAAGTTTTAATGGAATGCTAAACACACACAGTGCCAAAATTCTATACAGTCTAAAACAATTAAAGGCAGAAAGAATTGTATTTTCAAAAAAGCTTAAAAGTTAAGGAGTCTAAAAATGATTTAACAATTATATGCATTTCCTTAATTCCCGGGTTATGGTCAGATATTCTGTGTACATTTAAAATTTATCTCAATATATTGTTTTGAAAAACGCTACATTACCATTTAGTATTGCTTTGCAAATTATTCTTTTCTCTACAATTTCGTAAAATTACTAAAAATACAATAAGTTTTTGACAAATACTTACGTAATAAAAAAATATATTAATTCAACTGTTAATTTATACGAAATATTTTTATTTTGCATTACGAGATGTAATCTGGTATAATCAGAAAGTTATGATAAGCGAAGAAGATATTGATGTTTTAAAGTAATGGCATCTGCTTTTAAAAAAAAGCCTGTAATTTTGTTCTAGTGAACGTAAAATAATAAACTTGTTATTTTTATAAAGCTTATAAGATGATCTATAAAATAAAACCATCAAAAAATCTATGAATTTTTGGCACAACTCACAATTTCAGGGTAGGCGGATACCTTAAAAAACAATTGGGGTGACTGAGTCACCCGTGTGACCACTAACATTAGTATCGGGTACGTGACTTCTTCAGTGTTAAAAAGGCTGTAAATCTTGAAAGAATATTTCAGTTATTCAGTGTAAAATTTCTTGAAAATGGGCTTCGTGCTTCAAAAAAGGCTTTTAATTCGTGTTTGCACGACGAATAACGTATTTCTTGAACATGATGAAAATCAAAACAAATTGAAAGAAAATGAATGAATGTTCTAAATATTTTTTTGCTTAGTGAAAAGAAATGTTTTTACCCCTGATTCACACCCCATCTCCATTTTTCAAAACAACGCTGTATCATATTCTACTCAGTCAACTGAAACGTAACCATTTGCGAAGATAAAATGAAGCAAAAAATACGGAGTGAGAAAGAGCATTTGGAAAATCAGTCTAAAAAAAGTCATGAAACACGAAACAGAACGATATTCTCAATTTCATATTTACAATTTTCAATTTCAGTTTCTTTTCTGGATTCCCAAGGGAAAATGTAACAGTTGTTCTACATCAGAACAATTCTCCCTTTTCTAAGATAAGGAATGCTTAATATTTTATCTTCTTTTACATATTTGAACATAGTACATCTAGAAGATACATGCTTTCATATAGGTAGAGTTAAAATCGTAAAGAAAAATTCAAACTCAAGATTCCGAAATATATATGTGTTTGTTTTAAATATAAATTTGAATGATATATTTTTTTTTGAAATAAATATCCTTGATTTGATTGTAGATTTGAGCATATCTGATACAGTTAACAGGATTTTTTGCTCATTTGTTTCTTTTATTTTTCTTTGGGAAATTAGTTTATTTTTCTATCACTCAAACAAGTGGAGGCTTTAGAGCATCATTCACACCTTTGGTCATTTTTGTGCTGTTTTATTCACTTGTATATCAGAATATGAAATTTATTTTCACTTTAAAAAATAATACAGACAATATGCATTCAGTGTTTTAAAATTGATTTCATTCAAAGGAATAATTATAACAAAGATTTTATCAAAATTTAGATTAAATCTGAAACTGTTCAACCTTGGAGTATCCCCTATAATAAAGTAACAGTGGAATGTTGAAAAGTAAATCAGGATTGAAGTTGTCACTCTCATATGCTTTCGAATGAGGAAAAAGGAATCCTTACATACATACATTCTAAAGTTGAATATTCGATGTCCAATTGTTACAGAAGCGGGAAGTGGGATCAATATTAACAGAAAATAGATTAGTTTTTCAGAATAATTAGATAATATTTTCGGGAGATTTGGATATTGCAATGTCAAGAAATCACTTAAGTATAATCCAACCTCTACCTTGGATTCAACCTTTTATGGACATAGACCGATTAAGTTTTTAAATAGACGTGAGATTTGCCCAACTATTTCTAGAATGTGACATTATATCATAGATCTGACCACATATTAATTTAATATACTAATAGGCTCTACAGAAAAAAATATCGAAACCCACCAATTTTATTTGTTTGGAGCAAGACAACTGCATTAAGTCGTTAAATATATAAGCCTGTCATAACGTTAGACCTAAAAAAAGTCTTACTAAGCGTTTCGCAGAAAATTCTTAATTTCGTCAGGTTTTGTTTTCATTATAAGCGATTATTTAACAATTTGGAGAGAGGAGAAGAATTAAAAATAATTCTGATTTCATGTTCGAATAGATTATTTTCATCATTCGATAAGTATTTCTTTCACTATATAATCAGTAGAACTTGCGTTGAATTAGTTCCTGAACTATGGAGACAAAAAAAAATATTTCAGGTTAATAGAAAAAACACAAATTTCGAAAATTCAGAAGTTTATTTTGTTCTCGAATTTAAAGAATAAAGGCTTTTTACGTATTAGACCATTGGCCAATTTCGCCAACTTAAAAGACGCCGCTAATTCAAAAGATGTCTCAAAATGCTGCCATTGTTATTATTGCTTTCAAGCATGCGCGCGGAATGGTTTTCCACTTTCGGCCGCATAAAGTGGCATTTGGCGACAGCTTTTGATTTGAAGAAATTATTCCATGATATATACGTGAGTCCGGATAAAGTATCTTCCATTATAAGCAGTGTCTAGCGATTGAAGGAGATAAAGTGCTCTTTGTTTTATACCGTCAACGAATTTCGCCAATTAAGGAGACGACGACATTTCAAAAGATGTCGCCAAATGCTGCCATTGTTAATTTTGCTTTCGAGAATACTCGGAAACGGCTTTCTTTCTGCCACATGTCGTGGCATTTGGATTTGAAATTGATCAACAGTATAATACTTAAGTACCTGGTGAAGTTTCTCTAATAATAATAACTGACACAAAAAAAGTGAATGTATTTTAGTTAACAATTGTTCACCATAGAATTCTGAAATACGAGTGGTAAATCCCTCATGTATTGAGAAGCTTCTTACTCCGGTGAAGTTATTTCAGTAAGTCTATAAAAAATACTGAAGCAAATGTAAATGCTCTGTTCACATCCAACATTTCCAGATTGGATCTACATTAAAAGTCGAGAGTGGTAGACTTATATTTTTAAGATACTCTGGTACATTACAGAATAAAGTATGCAAAGCGAATGAAACGAAATCCTTAAAACATTCTTTAAAAAGGCAGAAAAAAATCTTCACTAGTTTCAGAAAATAATTAAATTAATGATTATTCTTACAAATATGATTACATATAAGGTGAATAATTGAAAAGATAAACACCAGTCAAATGATAAAAAAGAAGCGTATAAAAGTTTATATCAGGGCTAGATAAATAAGATATTAAAAATTCTATTTGGTTCGAAAAAAACGTTACAATACTTTAATATTTTTTTAAATAAAATCTTATTTAATCCTAGCAAAGTATTTTTTGTTCATTATTCTTAATTAACTTAATTTAAACAAAGAACTGTAATAAGGAGATTCGAAAAGAGCCTCTTCTGGGAAAAAGGTATTTAGTTCTTACTACTCAATTAAGATTTGTTTTGTGAATTTTTTTTTTTCACATTACAAATCTTTTGGGAAGGGATCTTTTTATTTTTAATACAAATAAAGATTTCGTTAAGAAAAATTAGAAAACTGTTAAAAAAATTAAATTCTAATTAATTGTACAAATGAGCAAATAATTATTTGATCTCCGAATACTTTTTAGATAATTAGTGTAGAAAAATTCTACCATTTTTATAAGATAAATTCCACTACATCATTCATCGTTTTAAGAATATTATATCTAGGAAAATAGTAAAAGACTCATTGAGATGTGATATCTAAAGACAAAAAGAAAATATTTAAGTAATTGAAGTTATTTTAAAAAAAAGGAATGTTGATCTGTTGATAAAGACGGATGGTAAGTGAATGAATGTTTTACTGATGCAATCGGTAAAATGTTAGATTTGATTATAAATTAAGATTAAGGTGTCTGATTACTTGCGACAACTTTTTTCAAAATAAATGGAGATATGGAGATTTTTTCTGGTTTTTAAATTATTTTAGTACATTTGATGAAAAATATGCTAAAATTAAGAAGAGAAAAAGAAATTATTATTACTAAAGTGAAAAAAATGGCTAAAAATTTACAAAAAAATATTATAAAGGGGGCCCATTCCGTACCTAAAGTTAATGAACAAGTTTTTAATTTTTCAATTCTGATGTTATGTTAATCATTTTTGAAATGACCTTCAGAGTAAGAGATATTTTAGTTTTTAAAAAACTAGAGCAGTTATTAGAGCAGCAACCCTTAGTTATTATGTGAAAATTATTAAAAAACAGTGATTATATTCACATAAGGGACTGTAAATTTTGTAATAAAACAGTGATTGATAAATCTGAAGGCAAAAACAATTCTACTGCTATACAGAACTTCTAGAAAAAATTTCTGTTATTTATTTTCAAAACTTTTTCAGAAATCGCTGTCCCTGTTTGAATATTTCCAAAAAAAAACAACAACATATTTAGAGTAAAACGCATTTTATTGTATGGCATCTTGCATAAAGTAATGGCATCTGCTTTTACTAAAACACTTGTAGTTTTTGTTCTAGGAAACGGAAAATAATAAACTTGATATTTTTATAAAGCTAATAAGATGGCCTATAAAACAAAATTATAAAACAAATTTGTCAATTTTTGGCAAAATTCATAATTTTAGGGTAGTCAGATACCTTAAAAGTATAGGATGATTTATAAAGAAATATTGGGTTGATGCATAATTATCCGGCGTTTATATCTGCACGTTTTTCCTCAGTGAAAAGCAGCATTTTGTTTATAATTTTTGTGTAAAAATAATCATCTCTATTGTTTTAGAAAAATACGTGTGGAAAACCATTGTCATATTAGCCATATTATGCTCTACCACTTCGAGGAAGGATGGAAAGCAGCACAGTCATTTCGTGATCTGAACGAACTTTTTGGCAAAGGAACAATCAGCGAAAGTCAGTGTAGAGAGTGGTTCGTATAAGCGACCGTAGCCAGTGTTTCTCATATGTATTGAATGACGTAATTTTTCTCGAATGCACTGATATAGATTTGTTACGATTTTTTTTGTTTGTAATTAATGGTTAATTGTATCTTAAAATAACGTAAATAATTTAAATCTGCATACTTAATAAGTTAATATTACTTTCTGTTGTATTTATTTTATGATAAAAACTGTAAAATTTGCAAGCAACGCTTTCCCTTACTTTATAATAGCATTTCAACGGGAACTTCACGAATTGGCATCGCTTTTGTCGACTTGGTGACCATGTTGGCAACCATTATTGGTTACTTGAGGCCATGTTAATAACCGTATGGATGCTACGAGAAATTATTGAAAAAAATGTATAACGTTATGCTCTATGACAATCTTGAAATTTCAAGAAAGCTCGCAGATATAAAAAGTGGTCGCTTGCCGGAACTGAGTCAATATTACTTCATTCATTGTGAATTACACTTGCCTACGACCGAATGATTGCTTGCGGATAGTGCTTATTATTGCGTATTTTATATACTGAGAGTTAGGTCTGAGTGCTGGAGAAGAAGTGAGAACCTTTTGGAATGAATTGTGTGAATTTTACTGTTGTATCCTGTATTTTAAGGATTGTTCCTCTTGAACTGTTTTGTTCTCTTAGCATGCAATGCACGAACTTCAATCTATGCAACAATATATTCTGCATATAATATGCTTCAGCATAAAAATTACGTTTATATTTTTTAGGTGTAACCATGAATCTATAAAGGGGTCATACTAAGTTCAGCGATGTAAAATATCTTAACTTATTGAAAAAAATATTAACAAATAACGTTAACAACTGAAAATTCAGGTAATGATACTACCAGAGTATTTTTCCAACTGTTTATCCTTTGTGTAATTGTAACGAAATTTCTGCATTCAATGCGTATATTCATCTTTAATTATGCTTGTTAGTAAATATTTTAATAAAAAAAACTAAATAGAATGTGTTTATGTCTGGTTCCCCTGCGGAAGTGTCTTTTTATTCTGCAGAAATGTTTCTTTTTATCAAATGCTAAGCACCAGCTAGATAGATGGCTGTCTATTTGGTAAATTATAGTATCAGAGTTTTTCCATCGTTGGGAACGCATTTCTATGTTCTGCTTGTGTATATTTGGTAGTTATAGTAATGATAAATAAACATATGTTGTGTGTTCAGAGCAACACTGTTTCAATATTTTTCGAATTCGGTTTTGTATCCAATATGAAACTTTTGGAACTCATTGCTACACAACATCGAATATAGTAACATTGATATTTAAAATGTAAGTATTCAATTAAAAACCTTTATTTGTAAAAGTGATAATTTATTCTATTTATTCTAATTAATTCTTCATTTTCAAGGGCATCTTAAAATTTCGACGGCGTAACTCAGTCAAATTTATGTTCCATTAAAAAAATTCTCATAAACAAATCTTTCTAGGGCACATAATCTCTTTTGCCAGATGATTCAGACATTCTCAGATTAAATTTAGGCTAAGCTAATTAAAAATACAGCAAATTATACAAATCCAGTGATAACATTTGCATAGAACAAGTTAGAACACATAATGAACTCAGTAGGCTTAGAACAATATTGCTCAATTCCCAAACTCTGAGATCTGTTCACCTTTATGTTTATTAATTACCTCTAAGAGCCCGTAAGATATTTTCTTTTATTATGAGCAAATACACTTAACTAAATCTCCATATACATCCAGTGATCTTAATTGAAGATGGGATTTATGTATGCATTTTAATTTTCTTTTACATGTGTTGTTAATGAAAATTGTAAAGCTCATTTATTTATTTGCTTACAGGCAATTGCAAATACGATCATGTTTTTAAATAATTGAACACAATTTAGAAACACGGTAGTTCATTGACCCATTCAAAACTGTTTTGTATAATTCATTTTGCAGGTAATCATGCTTACAATTCTAGTAAATATTTATAAAACGAACGGAATAGAGAATAAAATTCAGAAAAATGTCCTCTACAATTACAATTAAAACACTGGAAATACTAATATATAAAAGTAACTAGTATTTAAGCTTTGACTCAATAGTAGCTATGTAAGATTAAAAGTTAGCTTTTGAATTTTGAAGAGACCATTTCCCAAAGTATTTTGTTTATTATTAAAAAAACGGAAGCCTATATTAATGATGTAATTTGAATTTAACAAATCATATGCTTCACAGGCATAGAAGAAAAACGTGTCACTTATCCAGTATAGTGGTTAGCGACTCTGACTGCTATGCCGTACAGCCTGGGTTCGAATCCCGGGGAAGACATGGATATTTGTAAATGTATAGTGCCTTCGCGGCAGGGGGGGTACTCTGAAATAACCGTCGAGGCGCAAGTCCTCTCGTGAGGTTGGTGGAAGAGGAAGAGAAGTGGGAGGTCCCTGACCACTCCCAGGGTATTCTCCCTCAAAATAGGGGTGGGACCAAGCCAAATTGTACTATCACCTGCATGGTGATCAAAGCTATGGCTAACGACATGCTTACAATATAGCCCAATGCCATGATGAATTTCTTGGAACTCGATCTGACTACGTCAGACAGGTGGCATTAGGAACAACAACAGAAGAAAAACGTTTACAGTTCATAGTGTTAGGAGTCCAGTTAATGCTTACAATTACTGACGCATAGTATAAGTTGCACAAGTCGTTTTTTTTTTCTTCAGAAATCAGTTAAAATGAAAGTTTATATTTAAAAATGTTTTTAAAATTTACAGAAAATCATTTCTTTTCTGATTTTAAAGTTTTTAAAGCAGTACATTTTAATAAGTCGTGATCTATGACAGTCATCCAAAAAGAAAGAACAATTCCGCATCACGTCCAACACTGACCCTCTACCACCTAAAATGCTTTCGTCTCAGTTAGCTCCTTCCATCTCTTGAGTGAAAGTCAAGTCTTGTTGATCTTTTCTGAGTCAAGATCTTTGCTCTGTAACCTTTCAAAATGAATATCATCAAAAATCCCACCAAATATGGAATAGTGTCATTCATTTCTGACTGCATTGAATATTTGGCCTATCGAAACTCTTCAACCACTTAGACACGCCATCTAAAACAAGAAACGTTGAATGTTGCCTTCAAATAAATTTTAGTTCAAAACAATGCGCCTCCTCATGTATTCAGCATGAACTCAGTCAGAACTTCAACATCTTAAGTGGGAAGTTTGTGGATATCCTCTTTACAGTTCTGACTTGGCACCAAGTGATTTTTAATTTCTGAAACTAAAGGAATATTTAGTTTCCCTTTAGATGAGGACCTCAAATAAATTGATATTTCCAGGTTCAGATCTTCGGCGGCTGAAGAGTTTAGCATCAGACCTGGAAAAAATGTCCGTATGTTACAAAAAGTGCTTTCACAACTGCAGCGACTACACTGAAAAAAAAGGCAAAGAACAGGGGCTTTGTAAATGAAGTTTTTGTATAGATACATGTCATTTTTATTTAGTTAGACCAAAATGTTTTTTTTTTACTTTCTGGACTCCCTTCATGTGCATAGTATTATATTAAGAGCAATGGTCTAAACATTAAAAATTTAAATTAAGCCATTAATTTGACAATATTAAGTTAAAGGCAAATTTAATAATTACCAGTGACCACATAGGCTTGTCATATATAAAATTACATTAAAAAATTAACACTTATCTTGATAATTTGTACGGTTTATAATAAATCCCTTAACTGCATATTGAAAGTTACGGGATTCGCTCTCCAATGCCACCGTTTTCCATATAGGCGAGCGTATGTAATGTGTTAGGGAGGGGAAGAAAAGGAATAAATATGAAAATCCTCTGAAATAGGTAAATCCTTCGGAAACACTGTCAAGGTTCTTTTATTGCCATCCCAAAGCCTACAGTATATAATTTTATGAATAGCAGTGAATAGAAAGATCTACTTCGGAAAGACTTATATATACGTCTTGGGCAATTAACACTTTGGCAGAGCGAAACGTTTATATACGCTAGCCACACTTAAAAAGTCATATTGCAGATTTAGTGTCAAAGTATATTATTATAGAAAAAGTTACATGCATTATTATTTATATAGAGGGAGGAGGGCGCAATGAAAATTATGATTAAATATTGGGTCGCAAATAATAAAAGTTTGGGAAGCACTGACATAGGATTCACTATGTCTTGTAACTTTTTTAAAGAATTGCTTTTTTTCTTAAGATTTTCAAGACATTACCTCTGTTTATATATTTAAAGTATATGTTTATAAAAATAATAAAATAGTCTGTATATCTTTAAAACTTGTAAAAAAAGATAGTCTGCTTCTTTATTTTTAACTTTTACTAATTTTCTATATATTTGAATTCCAATAAAAACTGTAAATTGTAAGATAAGATTTGAACATCAAACATTGTACATATACACTCAAGAGCCAAAACATTATGATCACCCCTACATTTTGTAATGAACTCGCCTGCATGACGTGGAAAGGAACGTGATCAGGTGGAAGTGGTATTTAACTGCTGCTGGAGAGTCTAAAGAATCATTCTTTCACTTACTTCTGTGTGTGATGAGAAAGGCTGTGGATCTAAGCGACTTTGATAGGGGGCAGATTGTAATGGTTCGAAGGCTCGGAACAAGTATTTCCGAAACTTCACGACTCGATAGTTGTTCGCGATCTACAGTTGTTAGTACTTATGCAAAGTGGATGTCTGACGGTGAAACCAGTGGTAGACTACATGGTGTTGGACTTTCACACGCTATCAAAGAAAAAGGTCGTCGGAGACTGTCTCGCATGGTGAAGCAAGAGCGGAGCCAGACAGTGGCTTGGCTGACATCCCGATACAATGCAGGGCCAAGTAGAATAGTATCGGAGCACACTGTTCAGCGGACACTGTTGGATATGGGGCTACGCAGCAAACGTCCCACTCGTGTGCTTTTGCTGCCCAAGCGTCATCGCCAACTGCGCCGGGCCCGGAAATATCGCAACCGGTCCATGGATCAATGGGATAGAGTTGCCTGGTCAGATGAATCACGGTTTGTCATTCATCACACCAATGGCCGTGTCAGGATACGCCTTCTTCCAGGCAAACAGTTGCTTCCTCAATGTACAGTAGGTCATACAAAGGCCGGTGGTGGCGGTATTATGCTTTGGAGGACGTACTCTTGGGCGTCTCTGGGACCCGTGGTTATGGTAGAGCAGACCATGAATGCCGCAGGTTATCTGAACATCATTGCGGACCAGTTGACCCTTACATTTTTTTTCCAGCTGGAAATGGAATGTTCCAACAGGACAACGCCCCGTGTCACAATTCTAAAATTGTGTTGGAGTGGTTCCGGGAACATGATGCTGAATTCCAGTTAATGCCCTGGCTGTTTAACTCACTGGATCTCAATCCGATAGAACACATTTGGGATGTCATGGGATGGCAGCTCAGAGCTCAAAAACCACCAATTTGCAATATCTCGGATTTGCATGACCGTTGCTTAAACACCCGGTACAATTTGTCTCCGGCCATCTACCAAGGACTTGTGGCATCCATGCCAAGGCGGGCTGAAGCTGTGTTGTACGTCAAAAGTGGGACAACTCGTTTTTGACAGATGGTCATAATGTTTTGGCTCTTGAGTGTATATTAACAGCGAGATGGATGAAAAAACACAATTTTGAAACGAATAATCTCTAATTGTACATTTTGGTTAAATTAAACTGCATTCTTTGAAGAAGCAAATCTATGTTATGCCTCAATCGACAAATATATGCATGAATCTTAAAATTAAAAAAAAATATTTTGGAAAAATTGATTTGAATTACAGTAGAGAGTCACAAAAACTCGGCCTAATGGGAGGCCGAGTTTGGGAAAATTTTGGGTTATCGAGAAAGGTATTAAGGGAATTTAAAAAGTGTTTCGAAGAAAATATTGTACTGCACTTGCATGCATTGTTTATCTCTGAGAATACAACAGAAAATAAATTTCCCAAATATACTTAAATAAAGGAACAGTACGTACTTTGGGAAGACACAAGGCATTTACTACATGCAAATTAATAAATACATTGTATGCAGTAATTTAGTAAGATCAAACACACCTTGCACTAGTCTATAAAGAAAATTAAGAAGCCAATTTTGCAAAAACTGGCTACTTCTTTTTTTTTTAAAGAAATGCATAATGTCCTATTGTCTTCCGTACTGCACTCAGCGTTTTTCTGCTTCATCATAAAGATGTCGAAGGGACATTTAGTCCATTATCGAAGCAACTTGTTCAGAATACTGAAGGGAGATTTCGACATCCTGTAGTCCCTCACTATGTGATACTTTAAGAGGTTCTATGGTGTCCTCAGCTTTAACGTTTTCATCATTTTCCGGCATTTTTGTATTAGATGTAAAGCGGAAATAATTTCTGCATTGGACATAATTTCATACTCGATATCATTCTGGAATGGGTTTTCAAGTGGGTTTTTTCAACCTGCAAGGAAGTGATCGAGTTATCCGAAATGACGGGTTATTGAGTGCCGAGATTTGGGACTCTACTGCAGTTGAAAGTTTTTCAGAGTTTGTTAAAGTGAATGAATGTATGTAGTTCTTTTATTCAAAAATATATAATTGATTGTTTAACATTACTATGTTACTGGCTTTTTGGTGATCATTAAAAAAAAACTACAAAACTTCGAGACATTCAGCATATAAATGATTAAATAATTTAAGTAGATGCAGAGGTCTTTTAAGCTAAATAATCATAAACTCTAACACTATAACTAATTAAATTTATAGTTAACATGATCTCGGCTTGCAATGTATAATAATAATAATAAAAAACTGCTGATTCTCAGGTAAGCGAAATAATAATTTAATGTAATTAAATAATGATTAATAGAAGTAAGATAAAACCTAATTCGAAACTAAAACAGAATTATCGAAAAGAGCAATTTGAAAAAGCGTTTTAAAGTATCCGATTACCCTAAAATCCTTATTTTTTTCCAAAAACTGACAAATTTGTTTATGCTTTTATTTTATACGCCATCTTATTAGTTTTATAAAAGTACCCAGTTTTTTATTTACCATTCACTAGAACAAAAACTACCAGTGTTTTAGTAAAAGCAGATGCCATAATTACACACAAATTGTCAAACTTTAAAATGCGTTTTACTCGAAATGTGTGTTTTTTTCGAAAAACACAAACGCGGGAACCGCGATTGCTCAAACAGTTTTTAAAATAATTTACTGAAATTTTTTGTGAATTTTCTGTATAATATAGTAGACGTATTTTAACCTTCAAATTTAATAATTACTGTTTATTACAAAATTTATAGCCCTTTATGTGAATATAATCGCTGATTTTTTAAGCAATTTCATATAATAATTAAGATAAAGTGCTTTAATTTTTGTAAAAATTTTACAATATCTCTTATCCTAAATGTCATTTATAAAAGGAGTAGCAAAAATGAAAAATTGGGAATTTGTTCATAATCTTTTTGTACAAAATATGCCTCGTTTATGTAATGTTTTGCAAATTTTTACCCATTGTAATAGTAATAATTCATTTTTCTCACCTCAAATTTAGACTTTTTTCTTAAAATGTACGAAATTAATCTAAAAACCACAAAGAAATCTCCATATTTCCACTTTTTTTTAAAAAAAATTCTCACAATTAGTCGGATACTGTTGTCGGATTAGTCGGATACCGACTATTCTTCTAGTGCTAAAAACACAGCATGATACATCTGAACAAAAACATTAACTCTCGAATACAAATGACATGGTCTAACTGAAATTATAAGAACTGAACTTACAAAGACGACGGAAATAAATCTATAAATAACGTAATAAGCAATCAAAGGGTTTATTCTAACATTTATTAAAGTCACCAGAATGTAAAAGTGAGTTTATTTCTAAGCAAATCATATCATACATACTCCATTCTAGGATTGAATTTTATATCAATGAAGCTATTTTTGTTCATAAAATGATTGAAAAACATGAATGTTAGAAACTTAAAAATAAACATGTAAAATAAAACGAAACTTTAATAAACCCTTCGAGTTACTTTATGGAAAATGAAAGAAACTTAATGAGATTTTTAAAAATATGGATAAAATAGTGCTTTTCATAAATCTTTTTCTCAGTTGAAAGTAGAATATATTATTAATAAATCTGGAAAACGTAATAAACATCAGTGAATTGGATAATATTTTTGTATTGCCTTCTCAATGCATTTACTTTCCTCTTCGTGTATTATTTTTTAATATTTCTCACAAAATGAAAATTACGTTCTTCTGTCATAATATTTAGTATGGCTTTTCATTCCATATTCGCTTTAATAAATACGCGCAATATTGCTGGCTATATATATTCAAGGATACTGCTTGTTTATTTGAAAATTCCGATATTTATTTGATTTGATTCTACAACAGTTTGATAAGTCCGCCAATTTCAGGGAAATGTAATTATTTTGTGTTACTTTTGTACCTTAAATTAGACTGTATAAATCATTCATATGTATATACATATATCAAAATATCGAATACAAAATATAAAATTATATATAATACATTGATATATTACTCATAATGAGTATAAGAAAACCATGAAATTTTTCATAATGTTCTAAAGTATTTTATTATTTGTTTTTATACCCTTTGCAAAACTTTTACATTATACATATAACTGCAGTAATCATTTGAAAATTTAGCTCTGAATATGTTTCAATAACTTTTTAGCAGTATGTACTATTTAAGAGCAGTTTTGAGCTTCTTAATAATCTCCTGCAGAAAAGAATTAGTGTGTACGTATCTCCTCTATACAACCCAAAATTTGCATACATTCATACAACAAGAATTTCTTGCATGTTAATGTACCACAAAGTGAAATAGTTTTGAAATGTAATGGCTAATTTATAATGACTGTATTCTTATTAAATAAAGAAAATCATAGTTAAATACAAAAAATACATGAAATTTGCTAGTATATGATTATAGGAACAAGTACATTTCAAATGCTTGTACTTTCATCAATATTACAATAAAGAAAGCTTGAAATGTTGATATCATTGAATTATGTTGATTTCTCAAATTCTCAGCTATTTCATCAAGTCTGCTTGCTACAATAAATTGACTTAAACTTACACTTTTAATTTGCTTTCTCAGAACCGCACATAATATTTCCACTTGATAAATTGATTCTTGATAAATTTCACTTCTAAATTGTTATTTGATTTTGAAATAAAATAAATGCTTAAACATCTTTTGCGCACGTTGTGCATTACTTAAGTTGCAAAATTGATCAAGGGGAATTAGCTCTGATGCGTGTGTATTTATTTTTTTATAATTATTAAGATAAAGTTTTATGAAATATTGATCTTTCATTCCTTTTGTTCTTTGCATTTGTTATGGTCGTATACTATTTAATTGTTCGACATTTTTGCAATTTCTTATGGTAGTAAGTTTTAAATATGCTAATTAACATTTCATAAAAGTTTCAGACTATTCGATGAATATTGTATCATGTTTTTCATGGAATGAAAACTTCAAAGTGATATTTCTCCATGTTGAATTTTTTATTATATACTATCACTGAAAACCCTATGGCTTTTTTGATATATGAGGTAGGAATGTGAAATTTTTTATAAATGTTCTAAAATGGTCATTTTGTGAAACCGTGCATGGATTAGCTCTAAAATACGTAGTAATGTTTTAAAAGAAAATTCAAAATCAAAATTGTTGCTTTTTTTGAGAATTTTTGTATGTTTCACAACGAAAAAGTTAATGTAAAATTAATAAGTAGCAGAATAAAAAACCATGCACAGTTTTATGTCGTATGTTATAGGTTACTTTGAAAAAAATGTTGGAAGTAAATATCCATAAAATATACATCTTGACAATGTTTGCTAAGTATTTACTTACTTTAGAGGATTTACTTATTTATTCCTGTTCTCCCCCCCCCCAATACATCACATACTCGCGTCTACGTGGAAAACGATACATTGGGGTGCAAATTGCGTAACTTTTAAACAGCATTTAAGGGATTAATTATAAATAGTACAAATTATTAAGATAAGCGTTAATTTTTTATATAATTTTATATTTAACAAGCCCGTGTGGTCACTGGTAATTATTAAACTTGTTCTTAATTCAGTATTGTTAAATTATTTATAAAATACATCATGCAGTACTGACACATTGATCAGTCCATTGTATCAGTGTAAATGTGTTACTTTGTCAGAATATTTTTGTTTGTTTACTATCAGTAAAATAACCATTTCATTAAATCATCTTTTTGTTTTCGACTTTTCAATATGCTGGAGCCCTCCTTGTAAAGTTATCAAGCCACACTAGGGGGACTAGTTTGAGGCTAGTTCTAGGGGGGCTAGCCCACAGTTTGAGAAACGCTGTGCTAATACATAATTGGGGTCCGTGGTGATCGAAAGTTTGAGAGCCGCTGCCACATAGAAGCATAATTCTCGCATTGGCAGGTTCCTATTAATAATAACATTAGGCAACCAAAAACAACTTTTTGTCTGTTTCCTAGTTTTAAATAGCCTATTCTTAACAATTTTAGGTTAAAAAAACGAATATTCAAATGACATTTATTTATTAGCTTTTGTTTTTAAGATATACCACAGCCCATCTATCAATTTATGGGTAAATTTGAAGAATAAAACATTACTAACTAATACATACATTACAATAAGTCATGTTTCAAGAAACCATGTTCATATCAGAAATCAGTAGTATTTTTTAGTTTATTTCATGTGAACATTTCCTTTTGAATTGTTTCTTGTATATCGAAGCCCGAGTATCCCTTATAACTGCCCAGCAGTAGTTTGAGAGCATTGATTCATCCTGAGGACCCTGATATACACGTTCCATTGATGTGATATCTTGATGAAACCTTTCCCCATGTTGACATCGCTTACAGTTCCACAGTTTTTAGGGAAAAAATCAAGATGGGAATTTAAAAAATGAATCTTTAGAGAGATATTGCATCCTGAGTCGTGAAAATTTTGTAGCAGTTCTTTCACCAACTGTTAATAGTTTTTTTTTTGCAACTTTTTTGCTGTCTAAAAATCCTTATACCACACTTATCTTTGAGACCTAAATATAGTTGAATTGATTTACCTTGAGTTGTAAGACGAGAAACAATGAATATCACTCGAATCCTGGACTATTGCCTGTCCTTTGTTCAACTGATGCTTTAGGTTAGACTCAAAACATACCTGAAGAAAGATGGCATGGTCACACGCTTTTCGTTGAAATGAAATTCGATCCTAGGCAAGAGCTTCCATTTACCCGTTTAAATGAACACTCAAATGAAAAATACAGATATTTATGAATAGCGAGTTTTGATTCTTGAAAACAAGAGCTAATCTGAAGTTTTTATGATGATTTTCGTGTTTAGCAGACCAAAATACTTCATAATAAACTATTTTTGAGCCCGAAACAATTTTGATGTTGTTTAGTGAAGTTTTTCTTCGTATAACATCGATCCATCCTAATGTGCATATGCTGATATTTATTTTAAAAGAAATCTCGTTTCTTTTTCAAATCCTTCATCGCTTTCATATATATATGCACATTGTACATATAATCACTCTTCTATTAAGAAAATAAATAATGTTTCGTTTCCTGAATACAAAAGCAAACATTTTACGTTTCTCTTAGAGACTGCTACGAGTTTCTACGTATCTCTTCAGGATAATTATTATCATTGTATCATTAATAACAAACCTTTCCCTTTTCAAATTAAAATAATTATGAAACCATCTCCATTGTAAAATATACTCCAAACAAAATTAAATGTTCTGATGATGATTGGAAAGACTAATAGTTACACAGAAGACGAAAAATGCTTTGTAAGAATGCAATATTTTCTTAATGAACAGAATGAGGAGATTAATATAAGTGGTAAGGAAGGACAATGTGTTGCTAATGTAACAACACAAAGTCTAACTTAATTTTAAACATCGTTTATTCAATTTCGTCTTTACGAGCCAGGTAATTCCTTTCCTTGCCAGCAATAATAAAATACTTCATATTAATAATAATAATTGTTTCAGATCTCAGATTCTTAATTGAATTCGGAATGAAATTTACCATGAAAAATTTCTGAATAGATTTTAAGCAAAATTTCTAGAGATCATTTCGTTTTGGAAGTACAGAAGAGAATGATATTGATTCATTTCAACTGTGATAAAAATATAGTAAATGAGAAAATACGTAATATATAAAAATGTATAATATATAAGATAATACTTAATACATAAAGATGTAATAAAATATATAAACATTATAAATTAAGAAATACAGGTGAGAAAGTATGCAATATATATTAAGATAATACATGAGATATATATTACACAATACATAAAGCATACACATGAGATATGTTTTACAATACATTAAGTCCATACATGAGATATGTTACTCAGTACATAAAGTACATACATGAGATATGTTTCACAATACATAAAGTTCATACATGAGATATGTTACACAATACATAAAGTTCCTACATGTGATAATCCACAATGTATTCGTAAATATATATGTGTGTGTGTGTGGAAAAGATAATACACATGAGATACAACTTATAATGTATAAAAAATATTGCATGAAGAGAAAGAATATGAATGAAAATTACATGTGTGGGTTCAAAGTACATAGGTAATGGACAAATGATTATTTATATTTAGAGATCCTGTGCTGAAATTTTCTATTGTGAATACCGATAGCCCTTTTAAATTTATTTCTTTACTTGCATTTTTTATAGGAACACATATGATATTAAATATTTATACGCAAAACGAGTAACATAAATACTTGATATATGGAAAACAAACTTGTTTTTTGTTATTCTTTTTTTTAAATAATGTTAATTTTCAAATGAAATTTTATTTATTTATTTTGTTGTTGCTGTTTTTGTATTTATGACTATAGAAAACATCGTAGTAAAACATTGTAAAAATATAATATAATAATACCACAATAATTGTTATACTTCTTTACAGTAATTTATTTCTTAAGTAGCAACATGTGAATTAAGAGAGTTTGAGGCTTATTCTTTAAGGCTATCTGTTGTAGTCTAACTGAAACGTTTGTAGAGACAAATTAAATTTTTAAGAACTATAGTGCACAATGATCTAAATCGTAATCTTTAAATTGTAAATCACGACCCATTAGTTTTGAAAGAATTGAAAAATCTTATGCTATTTGATTCAATCAATATGGCAATGATATCAATTGATTGATTATGGAAAGAACAACACAATAGTAAAAAATAATATTTACTTAAGGAATTCTCGTTTTGGAAAAGCACTCTTCGAATCTTTCACTTTCAAATATCCTCATCAAAAAATATTTTTTATTTTTAAATAAAAAAAAATTGTATAATGTGTTTATATTTTAACCTGGGAGAAGGCACGCACATGCTACTAAACGTTAGTGATCACACGGGGTGACGAAGTCCCCCCCCCCTTTTTTTATTAATATTTTTATTGTACACGATAAAAAATTGTAATACCAGTGAAGATTTTAACTAATAGAAAGTATACAAAAGATTTTTAAGGACTTTTCAAATTTTCTTTGATATTATGAGAAAAAAAATCGAATAAAACTGAACTAAAATGTTTCAAATGTGTGTGGCTTTACCAAAAGAAACAAATCACAAAAACACATTTCGTTAACATTACAGTGATAATATTTGCATGCAAAACTGTCATATTTTGTTCAACTTATTGTAGTTTTACTGTCCTTTGACGATAGTCAAATAGCATGTTGCACTTTTTCTTGTTTATGTCGCTTAGACATGGCTCAGTGTGTCTTCTGGCACATTTGTGGCTTCATATCTCAGTGGAATTTTTTTGGGTACATTTGAAAATTTTCCTTTCAACTCAAACTTTTTATGTCATACGCTTTCTTCAAATTTATTTTCGCTGTTATGATTAATATTCATTATTTCATCAGGATTATTCCCTTGCTTGATCGTTTTCAACTTCATCCAATAGAGATCGTGGTTGCCCAATTTTGTTATTATATCCTATTAATTTATAATCATAAAGAATCGTACAAAACTACAGCAATCGAAATTAATAAGTTGTTCATAGGGGAAATATGTTGCCTATTCAAAGAAAACGTTTGGAAACAAATATGATCGCCAGGAGAACTTAGTCACCTCAAGTACCTTAAGATTGTAAAAAAACGTACGCCACTCCAAAAAAAAAGAGAAAAATTTGTGACGAATTCAATTGAGTTCCCATGAATACTGTCATATAGGAGGATACTGACAAGGTCATTAGTAATAAATCAACATATTTCCCAGAATTGAAGTTCTTACGTACCTGGGGTGACTCTGTGCCCCGCGAGACAGCTCCCGAGTTAATAACTTCTTCACTAAAAGTCATAAGTTTTATTTCGGAATTATGTTATTGTCGTGTTAAATATTTCATAAGTAAAATGGCGAAAGTGAATTTGCTTTGATATTCAAGAATCTAGCTCCTATTATTCAGCCAATACATTCGCCATTAAGTGCTCTAGTGGATACCGGGAGAAACATTAGCTAGATTGTTTCAAGACGACAATAAACAGTACCAATACGCTGCTTGTTGATGGAAGTGCAATTCAGAAATTTGTATTCATTCTAAACTAATATTGTTCGCTCTAACAGTACGGATAATGTCTACTGATAGGTTGTTAGGAGGGAAAGGTCTTTCTCACTCGAAGTGTATATTGGTATAATATAATTGTGCAAATGTTTAATAGGTATTTGTTTACACAGCTGAATAAGAACCCCTATAGATATTATAGAAATAAAATAGATTATTGAAGGTCTTTTCCATATGATAATTTTAATTATAAATATTTCAGTAAGGCCATTATGAAGTAAAATTCCTTGTGACCTACTCATATTTTAAAATTTTTATTTTCATTAAAAAAAACTAACATGAATACATTTAGGAAAATATTTCTATGAATAATTAAAATTGATTGGCCAGGATGTGATAGCATTAATTATGTATTGATGTTGAGAGCTTCGGTTTTGCTATAGCATATATGACTTTTTTTTCTCAAGTAATTAAAAGAAATTTTAAGGATGTATTTAAATTCGTTGAGTTTATTTTCTTTTATGTGAAAATTTTTTAGTACAGAATTAAAATATTGATGTTAAGGTTTAGCTAACTGAATTTATAACGAAAAATATATACCATAAAGAAATCATAAAAAACAATAATAAAATGGAACCTGTGCATTGACCTTGATATATATATATGCTCATTTAACATTTAAAATAACCCCTCTTTAAAATACCAAGTACAGTGAAATCGCTTAACACGAAACTGAAGAGGACTGAAAGATTTTTTCGTGTTAAAAGAATTTCGTTTTAAAGGATATTGCAAACAAAACATATATTCAACAAAATAAGTTTATTACAGGGCATTTTATTTTCATAGATATTTATATATGCATGTATTTAATAAAAATCAATGAAACAAAAGCGTTGACAGGAAATCATTGAAATTTTATAATTTTTTTTTCAATTTCTACGAAAAACAAAACTTTTATTTAGTTTTTAGTATTTTCGTTTACATTGTATTTTTAGATATAAATTGTCAACAGATTGTTCACTGCTGTTCATTTTGCTACTTATTTTACCATTGGGATGTGAGTCTAAATAGATGCCATACTTTTCATCATGTTCTTCATTTCGTATGACATGAAGACAGGAGCTGCATTATTCATATGATTTCGTTGTCGGAATCTGCATCAATGATATTTCTTGAGCTTTGAACAAACTCCAAAATGGTTTTGTCTGCCATAACTGGGACTGCACACAGATTATCACCTTCTACTGTGACGAATTTTTACTATGTTACAGTAGAGCAGAATAATAACACGTAAAAATGAGGTGAAACCACCTCCCTTCCATTTCACACCCTTCTCAAACATCTGGTGTTTTCCATATAGTGTTCATTCCCAGAAGGATAAACTTTTCGTGTTAAGAGAAAAATATGCATGTCATTTTTGTCGGAACTGTTGTATTATTTCGTGTTAACTCATATTTCGTCTTAAGCATTTTTGTGTTAAACATATTTTACTATAATATTTTAATATATGATTAAAAATAATTAAAAGTAATGGATGAGTAAGTAAAACTGTTAGTTTGCGAAAGATGTTTCGAGAAATTATTATTTATTTCTAACTTATAACCTTGAATATTTTATGGTATCAATACATATAATAAATCTGAAATATATGCTCTGTAGCAGGGGTCGGCAACCTATGGCACTCAGTGGCACTCTGCATTTCTCCACAAATTTGCCAATTTTTGAATGGATGGAAGATAATAAATTTGTAATGGGCCTTATTTGTCAAACTTCTTCAGAATTATGGACATTAACGGAATTACGAAAAGTCTGAAAGATAAATTTACAGCTACTTTGTATATTATTGAATGTGATTGTGTGTGAATTGCTGGTGAGATTTAATTATTTGAAGAGCAAAAGTTGCATGTATTCTGCTTTCCGCTTTTGGTTCTGCACATCTATGTTAAAACCTTTCCTCATATGAAAATGTTTCGAGTCAGTAAATAAATTATTTAACAACCGAATATACAGTATCGTGTCAAATAAAAGTCATAAATTATACCCCTAATATTGTGATATGAAAGTACAGTGGTGCAAGCACTAGGTTCGCATTAAAATTTTTATTGAACAAAAATGAGGGGGAATACTTATATTTTATGTTGTCTATTTTTTATTTTATATATAACAAACATGTTTAAAAATACAAATATGTAAAATTTTATTTATTTTTTTATTTTTCTTGAAGAAATATTTATGTTTATGCTGTTTATTTTTATGATAAGGAATTTCTTTAGATGATGCAAAACTAATATATACAATAAAAATATAAATCTATGTTATTGACCTATATTCTCTAATTATGCATGAATTATAACCGGAATCAAATTGTTTGAAAAATGTCCTACTGTTTAGCACGCTGTAATATTGGCAGATTGGTTTGGCATGACACAGCTAAATGGTTTGACCCCTGCTCTCTACCAAACATATGTTGCTCTTCAGAACAATTTCAAATGATAATTTAAGTTATAAAAATTTCCCCTTTTCAAATTGTTTAAATCCTCTACAACTCCTTATTATCTGTAATTCAGGATATATTGACAAGCCAATCTCATGTTCAATTGTTTTATTTGACTCTTTTTAAACCCCAACCTTTGCTCTTAAAGAGTCATTGTTATAAATAATTTTATAAAACAAATGCTTTAAGTCGCATTTTACAGACTAAATAACAGTATTTCCAAATTCCAGATTATTCTTTTCGATTTTTTTTAAATAAATTATTCATTTTATAAACGGATAAAAGAGTTGATACGGTTTTCCCATTGTTATTCTAATGAGCTTCCTCTTCGTCTACAGTTTCACACAATTCCACGATGTATAAATCACTTTTTCAATATCGCTTTTCATTTCAAAAATGTCCTTTTATGCTAACAAAAGAGGGAGTTCATGACGGAAGGAAGGGGAAGAAATCGCTTAGGAAATTTTTAGAACCATGTCAGGGAGTGTTCTCTGCAGATTTGAAGAAGAATGATTCAAACTTTCTGATGATGAGAAGGAGTATGAGAGACGAGATTATTGCCTAGGACTTGGTGATGGCTTTTTGTCATTATTTCTCACAGACATTTTTTGATAGTGCGAAATCCTCAGGTTTTTGCCTGAAAGTGGTTTCGAGGATTTAGTAAAAAATAATTTTAAATCAAATTAAAATTTCTTTGTTTAGTTGCACGCGTATGAAAACATATTTTTTTCATATTTTGTGTAATTTATTTATTCCAATCAGTTATCAATTAGTAAAATTGTGACGGATCTATACGTGACCTTCTGAATAGTCCTCTTGGGGAAACTTTGGGGCTAGCTTTTGCGTTAATTCGCAGCCATCTCTCGAGAAGAAACCTTGATATATAGATTAGTTTGACTATATAAAGTCAAAAGATTTTGTAAATATAAGATAGAAGTAGCAGAGGAACTGTTGTTGTGATACGTAGGTGAGATATAATTCATTATCACAACTTGAGTTAAGGACGGAGTTTGCCACTATAATAAATTATTGGATTGAGAATTAATAATTTAAGATAGATTGGATTAGAATAAATTAAACAGATTACTATCGTTTGTTTATATAGTGTAGATTGCTCTCTTTATATCAATCCTACGGTATACTCTTGTAGTTTCACTTATGGTTGATTACATGCTTGAATAGTAATAAAATAATTATTATTATGGAAGTTTCTGGTGATGATTTGTTTCCCCTCACACCCTTAGGTAGGCCGGATGGGGAAGAAGGGGCTTCAAATAGAAGTCGCTTACAAAATTTACAAACTGAATCTGCATTCTTAAACTATATATGTACATGAGAGAAGTGCGACTTAATCATTCACTGTCTTTATAAAATTGACAACTCTGACAATATATTGAAAAATAAGTGAGTGCTGATTTTAATTTCAGCACTCACCAAATCAATCCTAATTGATCCCGCTTTTCTTTAATTCCTAAATACATCCATACGTATATTGTTTATCTTTTCATTTTATTCTTAAATCCTCCCCATTTACTACTTAATGATTGATTGAGCATCTCATCTAAAATTAAATGCAAAAATAACTGAACCTTTTGATCAGCCATTCACAGAAGCTCCTCCCGATACCAACTCATTTTTTAACAATCTACGTCTAAATATTGTATCTCTTTAACCCGGGTACATTTGCTGCAACTGGATTGGCTAGGCATCTCTCCACCCACTCCCATCACGAAAATTTTTTCAAAGTCAAGACTTTTTCATTAATTTTATCTTTATTTCCTTTTATATTTGTGTATATGTGTACATTTATTCATATCAAAATAATTTTCTTTTTATTAATCTTCATTAGTTATATTTTAAATTTTAAATATTGTTTATTAAAAAGGGCAACTTTTGAAAGCCTTTTCATGTCAACCAAAATGTCATGAAAAGAGATGAAGGGTCGGAAGAAATAAGTGTTCCCGCCCCATCAAACTACAAACTACAAAATCACTCACTCACTAATTACGAAATCTCCGGAACTATTAGACATATATTTCTTAGTAAACATATTCCTTTGTGGAATAGAGATCCACTGAGAACAGGTCTTGCAGAAATTATCTCCCGCGGGAGGTACGCAATTGATTGTGGAGGCATTTTTGAAGGGAAAAAAAACATCCTGTTTTTGAACTATTAGATTTATTAACTTTAAAAATGGCAAGAATGCTAATTTTATTGAATGGAAGGGGGTGTTGCGGGTATAAAAGATAAGTATACTTCTATTTTAAAAAAAAATTAATAAAACGGTGTGGCCTTTAAAAATGCTATAGGTTTTAGATGTAAAATCTTTCAAAATTAATACATAATCATACATACAACATTATGAGATACCCAGGGAAGCGTGCTGATAGTTATTATTGTATTTTTATTTATTTCGTGAAATAGGACAGGAAAAAACAGGACAAAAATAGGACAAACAGGAAAAAAATCTGAGATGTATGAATTATCAATAATAATTATATTCTGCCAAATCGTGAAACTTTTATTTCACTGAAAGTATAAAACTGAATCTTGGATGCGGTAGAAGGAATTGTACTAGCTGTAATAAAAATAGATTATTAAACAGCAAGAAAAACAATTAAATACATTGAATTTAATTTATTAAAGGAAAATAACCATCACATCATGTTCTACTACTGAAATACTCATCAGGAAAATGGTTATGAGTAAATTCTTGATTTCAGAAAGATTGCGTAATGTGAAATGCTTTATAATAAAATTTTAGTTAAAGTATTTGTCTTATTAAACGATTTAATAATTTTTTTTCATAAAAATAATAAAATATATTCAGTATTTCATAAAATAAATTTTTAATTAGATGGATATTAAAAATGTGCTTTCTTCTTTCTAAAAAGTTTCTTTTTAAATTGTTTTTAGAAAAAATAATTTGAGAAAGAATTATTTTTCTGAGTACAGTCTTTATGAGGAAAACGAGCCCGAATATTTCTCTAATGCAATAAATTGACTTTATAAGAACAAAGAAAAATTTTCCCCTTATTAATTATTAAATTACTTATTAAAATTCGAAATATAATAATTATTTCATTACTGTGTAAAAACATTCTTTGATGAATAAGTGATATTTTCTACAAATAATTATAATTTTCTTTTGTGTTTCCTACAACTTCAAATATTTTTAACGAAGTGTCATTTTTGTTTTCAGAATAAACTTAAAAGTTTATTTTCAAAGAGGATCAACAGCAAGTTTATAAGGACTTTTTATATTCGTGTCAGAAAATTATTGTCATCATTCAGATATCATTGATGTTTTAATTTTATTATTAGATAAAGCTTTCTTTCACACATATTTGATCGGAAAATAGTGATTAGTATTTTCAGAATTAATGAACAAGCTCTTTGATAGGAATTAATGAAAAAATTAATAAAAATTGGTCATCTCCAATTTTTATTAATTCATTACCAGTCTATTAGGTTTACCCAAGTAATAATAAATCACGAAACATTCAGCTCCATTTACATTTGTCATGATTTCTTTTTTCCCCTAGTTGCATAGAATATTTAAATTTTCCCTTTTTGTTACGCAAATATGCCCCCTTTTCCTACTTAGTACACATATTTTTAAATGACATAAATCATTTTTGTCGAAATACATTTTTTTATTTCTTAAATGCCTTTGTGTAGTTCATAAGACAGGATTTTATTTCACGCAGCAAGAAAAAAAATCAGCTAAAAAATTCTGAAAAGAACAAAGGAATGCTTTGGACAGATTTGAGAGAACCAAATCTGGAAATCTAATCTTCGTCATCGTCATCTTTTACAATGTAATGTACAATACACATAGTTCTCGACGATATGTAGAAGCTTCTGTGAAAGATTTATAAAAATATCTTTTAATAGTCTTTGTATTCCTATTTTGTCGAAGATGAGATCTATAATCGATAGTGCGAAGTATTTATGTAGTTGTGATAGTAATAAAATTTTTGCATATTTATATATAATGCCTTTTCACATTTTCTGCCATATGTAGACAAATATATATCCGCCTTGTTTTTAATGAATTTAAATCAAATAAACGAACTTTGTTTTAACCAACTTAATTAATTTGAAATATTTAAAAGAGAGAAACCCCAAATGATATGTTTCTATATTTAATCATCTTATTTTTTTTAAAAAAATTGACATGAAAAAACTTAGGTGATGATCCATAATGTACAAAGGTTGCTGTCTTAAGAAACTTTAAATTATCCATAATCTAGTCGTATTCTGTTGCATAAAACAGAGTCGAAAGTTCCTTGAGTTTAAAACTACTCATATTAGAATAGGACATCCAATAGAAATTGAGCCTTTCCCCAACCTTATAAGGAGCCTCATTTGACAGAGTATCTATACCTTTGAAGGGTAATTTAAGTTAACCGGACGTTCATGGTGATAATAAAATCGATCTCTCATCATGCAGTTATATTTCAATGACTTAATGTAATTCGAAAAGAGTCATGTTTCAAATCTTATATTTTACTTCACCAGGGTATTTGTTTACTGAGTTAAATACATAATTTTATTAAAATATTTATTTTGTTTGAAGTTAAAGTTTACATGTGATCAAGGGAATTCATTTGAGCTGTGTAATTGCTATCTATCTATCTATCTATCTATCTATCTATCTATCTATCTATCATCTATCTATCTATCTATCTATCTATCTATCTATCTATCTATCTATCTATCTATCTGTACCTATATCTATATCTATATCTATCTATCTGTATCTATATCTATATCTATCTATCTGTACCTATATCTATATCTATCTAATATCTATCTAATTATCTATCATCTATCTATCTATCTATCTATCCATCTATCCATCTATCCATCTATCTATCTGTACCATATCTATATCTATAGTCTATATCTATCTATCTATCTATCTATCTATCTATCTATCTATATCTGTCTATCATCTATCCATCTGCTATATCATATATCTATCTATCTATCTATCTATCTATCTATCACAACATATCCTATCCATTTATCTATCTATCTATCCATCTGCTTTTATATCTATATCTATCTATCTGTATCTATATCTATATCTATCTATCTATCTATCTATCTATCTGTATCTATATCTATATCTATCTATCTGTATCTGTATCTGTATCTATATCTATATCTATCTATCTATCTATATCTATATACATGTAAATAAATGAACTAAATCTTCTTTCAGTTCAGTTTTATTTTGTTACTATTTGCATCAATAATTATAAATCATAATTGTAATATTTTCTACACGTGTTGTAAAGCCTTGGCTTGTAACGCTGTTTTGAGTGGTAAATAGAGGGTGCTGCTGGGGAGGATAGAGTTGGTGTTTTCTATGAGCAGGAAAAAGATTGAAATGAAAAGACGAAGTAAACAAGATTTCTATAGCAGATTCTTGAGATTTTATGTTATCACTTTTTGAAAGTAGTTGTGTGTGCTTTAAAAATAATGCAGTAATGACTACAGATAGTAATCGTAGTTCTGATAAAGACATGGGGTTGTAACAGTGTTAATCATTCAGAAAATCCATTTTAGAATTAGATATATCTGTATATATTTTATATTAAAGTGATATGTGTTATTATAATGCTCTCTATCATCCACACAAATTCTTATACAGCCAATTTCAAAGAAAAATTATAAAATGCGTTTAACTTCAGTTCATATCGATTTAAAGGAATATGAAAGAATGAACATTTATCACTAAAATATAAAATATTAGTTAAACATAACAATGTAATTCAAAAAGACATAATATAAATATGAGATAATCATAAAATTTTACATTTAGCTTTTAATTTGAGCAGGAAAGTTTTGTAAGCAAATTGAAATTAATATGACATAATATTTAATTTCGTGCACTTTTTTTGATAGTTATTAGTCAAATTTCCTTCAACAAAAATAATTTTAGTTTTGTGCTAAAAGCATTTTATAATGTATAGCCAACCAAATTACTTTACGGATCATCACTTTACAGTAATATTTTTGTAATTTTTTTTATAAATTCTTACTATTAGTTCACACTCTATCTACATTTATATATAAATTTTTCTTGTTCAAATTTGTAATCGTTAATAAAATGCATTTTAAAGCATTTAATTAGCTGAAATTTATATACACGCTTTTCGGATGACAATGGTAATTTAACTATACTTTATAAAGTGGTGATTCACAAAACTAATTATTCAGAATTACAAATACCGCCACGTTGGTATCGTTTAATTGACTTAGCGACCATTTTGGTGATTGTGCCAAAACTTGAAAATGTTTTTCTTCTTTAAAGCGCTCATTGAGCTGGAAATTTTCATACTCTATTATCTTGGTACCAATACGATAATTAATTCTAATTAATTAAAATTATTATTTCAAATTAATAATTTAAAGACTTACAGATACATCCACGTTGGCTTTATTTTTATGACGGTCAAAACTTTAAAATATTTTTCATGTTTCAAAGTACTAGTTTAGCAATTTTAAACACACGATTGTTTTGGATGACAATACAATGCTTTAAACATAATTAATAAAATTGCTACTTATTGTGATTCTGTCATATGTATATACGTATTTATATTAATTGTAACTTAAATAAAAGTAACTAAATAAAAATGTTATGTTGATCTAGTAGGAATTGACTTAAAATTATTTTTATTACTTGTTAACAATTAAACATCAGCTCATATAACTCTGTCTCTCTCTCTATATATATATTTATATCTATATATATAAAGGAAAAGCATTCACTCACTCACTGACTGACTGATGACTGACTAATCACGATATCTGGAACTATTCAGCCTACATACTTGGAGATTTGGTAGACACGTTCCTTTCATAGAGTAGACATCAGCTAGAACGGATTTCCCGAAATACGAAACAGGGGCGTTATAAATAATTGTTTTCCATGTTTTATACTCAATGTACAATTTTGAAATTGGATTAGCAGATTCCTTCATACAGTAGAGATCCGCTACCAAATGATTTGGTGAAAATCATCCCCAAGGGGCGTTGCAGGGCTTAGGGGTGATTATAGATAATTATTTTCATTTTAAACTATTTGACACTGTCTTTAAATTTGTCAATGATTCAGAATAGTCAGTTACAAAACAGGTTTGTAGAAACAGACTTCTAAAAAGGCGTTGCAGAAGTTAGAGGCGAAATAGTGCTATATCCGTTTTAAACTGTACCTACCTGGTTGAAAATTGGTAGGCAAGTTTCTTCATAAGTAAATATCGCTACAAAATAGGTTTAAAATTGACCCACAAGAGGGGTGTTGCGGGGTGGGGGTTTAAGGGGTTATAATTCTGATTTTAACTATTAAACATACAGTCTTGAAACTTAGTAAGCAGATTCCTCTCATAGGGCAGAATACGCTACAAATGGGTTTCGTGAAAATTGCCCCAAGTGGCATTGCAGGACTTAAGGGTGTTGTAGATAATTAACATTTTAAACTATTAGACACTTTAGTCTTTATATTTTATAAATAGATTTCTTTCATAGTAGAATCCTCAGCTACTCTAGAAGGTTTTGGGGCAGACCTCTAAGTGGCGTTGCGGGGATTAGTGGCATGTGGAGTAAATATTTTTGGTTTTAAACTACTTGACCTGCCTGCTTGAAAATTGGTAGAATGTTTCTTTCGTAGCACCATCCGTTACAAAACGGTTCGGAAAATTGACCCCAAGAGGTGTTGTAAGGGTTAGGGCGAATATAAGTAATTATTTCTATTTTAAATATTAGAAGCACAGTCTTGGTTTGGTGAGCAGATTCTCTCTTAAGATGAATGCACTACAAATGTGTTTTGTGAAATAGACCCTAGGTGGCGTTGCGGGGGTTCAAGGGCGTTATTGATATTTTTGCATTTTAATTTATTGGACGCACAAATTTTGCTAAGCAGATTCCTTTCATAGAGTGCAATTCCCCTACAAATGGGTTTGTGAGAAACAGACGCCGAAGTGGCGTTGGAGCCTCAGTGGCGTTATAGATAATTATCCCCATTTTAAATATTAGACATTACAGTCGAAATTTGATAAGCAGGTCCTTCCGTGAGAACCGCCACAAAATGGGTTTTGCGAATATCAACTTTTAAGTTTAATTTCGGGAGATTAGAGCGTAATCGATAAATATTCCATTTTAAACTATTTGATCATCCTGCTTGAAAGTGGGCATGTTCCTTTCATGGAATATAATTCTCTAACAAAAGTAACGAAGATTGACCCATAAGGATGGTTGCGAGGTCAAGAGGAGTTACAGAAAATATTCTGTTTTTATTGTTAGACCCATATGCAGAATTTTAGCATGTTTCTTTTGTTGAATAAGGGATGCATACAGAATATTTAAGTAAATCGTTTGCGGAGGGATGCAGGGTTGGGACATTGACACAAAAATCCTTTTCGAGCTACAGGACTATAATGAAATTTGGTTTGCATTTCTTTGTTGAATTGAAATCCGCTAAGAGGTTATTTGGGAAAACGGCTCTCAACACGGGATTACAGGGATATTGATAGTAAAACTTTGTTTTTCTGTTTGATTGGGGCAAATTTGGCTTGCATGTTCGAGGTGCAGTGAGATCACAAAATTGGTTTGCGAGATCATGGTTTTGTGTTGCAAACCAAACATCATTCTTCAATTTTAGAGATTTTAGAAAAATTAGATAAATTCTGCCCTTTTATTTATCAAAATTTGAGCGAGTTACAGGTCTAGTATATTTTCAATACAATCAGATTCTTAATGCTAGGACAGAATATCAATAATTTATACGTATATAATAGTAAATTTATAAACATCATGAAATACCAGCAAGCTAGCAGATGCTAACTAATTATATTTACAATCAAGCAAATTAGAAATGTTTTGATTGCTAAAACACACGTGTGTGTACATCATTTCTGCATACTTTTACGAGTTTATAAGGTTATGTGTTGGTAAGCCAAGAAAATATGTGCTATTTATTTATAATCGTCAGAAAGGTATAATTAGTATTAGTTTAACAATTCTTAACGTAGTTTTAATTAAGCGCTTTTCCATTTTTAGTAAAGTTCATAAATTTTCTTATATACTATTGGGAAAGATATACTATGGCAATTTCCTATATTCTTAGATTACTTGAAGCCCATGACGTTCATTTTCATTTACTGGTTTAAACACATCTAAAGTCAGCAACAACATTGTTTTGATTGGCTTCGAATTATGTATCACAGATGCCAGAAATAATTTAATATACAGTTCTTTATAGCACAATTAAAAATGTACAATTTCATATTTTCAAAACCTGTTGCGTTCTGTCTAGCTCCAATTACAATCGTTAAGTTCACTTTCAAGATAGAAAGTTGTTGCAAATTTAAAATATTATATTTCAGCTTCTCAGTAAATTTATTGCTTTGAAAAGACATATGTTACAATATTGTTTGCTAAAGCAATTTTAAAGCATGCAAAACTAGCTGCTATCTCTGCCTTTAGATTTGAAAAGCTATAACTAATGCTCCAAATCATTAGTTACAATACATATTTGTACGAATGATAAAATAAGCTGCTGAGGGAGGGCAGTGCAGTAATCATGATGAAATTTTCTGCATTTCTTTCATTGATTTGTTGTAGTGTTCTTTACAAACAAATCGCAATTATTCAAACGATTCAAATTAACTGTAATTCAATTGGTTTTAAATTTTGCTTTTAATTTTCATAAAATTTCTCAAATTTTTAATTTTGAGTTGTTAGTCACAGCCTTTTATCTTTCTCCATCTATGTTTGCACACACGAAAATATTTACTGTAAATCTATATAAGCTTTCTAGTAGAGCATTTTTCTTCCTTAAATTTGTAAGTTTTGACTTGGAATCTTTTCAGCTATCGCCAAATTTAAAATGTCTTTCTCTTCATAATCCTGGATTACATTGGACACCTTATGAATTTTAAGTTCTCTATCCGGTGTAGTAAGCAGTAACTGTTTAACCATAAGCGTTAGTAAATTGTTCCTTTTTAAACAGCCGTTACCTTGTCTCTCATCTTCCAAACGTTTATTTAAAATACTCTTTGGGTAGGAGAGGGTGAAAACTAAATGTAGCTAATACTTACACTTTATTAGCAAATGTTATTTGTAATTTAGCTGCATAACACAAAATGTAATATAAACAGAATAGCACAATATTTTGAAACATAATATACGTAGAAGAATAACAAAAAACCCTTAAATATCTTATTTATGCATGTATTTTAAAAATTATGATTGTTATACATGCTGGACATTAACCATATACTTTATAATGTAAATTTCTTTAGTTAGGTCTATATCTTTTGGCATGGAATTCACCAATTTCACAAGAACTTCTTTCATGGCAACATATTTGAAAGTCAATATTAAGTTTTCAATTAACATACGTTCGTTTGATTTTTTTTCTTTGAAATATCATAACGAAATTTATGCCATAGGCTCTCTATTGGATGAAGATATGTGGATTGTCCTTACCAGTTCATCCTATTCACATACTGATGTTGAACAGTATTTGCACAGTGATATGGAGCAACTGGTAAGTAAATCACACATTTCTTACACCCTAAAAAAGGGATCTATCTCTTCAACAGAGATATTAGAGTTAGCTACATAAACTGTGGTTACTTAAAGTGGGAAAGGGGGAAATATTGATTAAAAAAAACTTATGGACAAGCGCGAATGAAATCCTCTTGTCATGGAGAGAAAAACCAACTTTTGGATTGTATAAATGAATAGAATCTTTCAAACCACAGTCGTTCGAAACAAATGACAAGTTCTATGGTTGGTCGAGCGGTCATTGCAAAGGATGTAGAGCATTATTGCCCTGAAAAATCAAAGACTGATCCCCAAAAGGTTTCCCGCTTCTGGTAGCAATTTATTTTGTAGTACTTAAATATATAATCCCTGGTTTTTTCTATCTCGCAAACAATGTGAAGTCTTCCAACACATCGCAAAGCATCATTTCATCTCTTTAGGAATTTTGCCACTACTGTATTTGCAGTTTACTGCAGCAGGACTCCGGCTAGAGAAATATTTCGATATTTCCCGGAATAGTAAACAATTTTTTTTCAAAAAAACTGTTTTTAATATCACTATTTTTGCTCGACATAGTCTCTTGTTCTATCCAGTGGCTTTCCTTGCACAACAAGGTATTCTTTTAGGTGATGAAAAAACGCTTCGCTGCATCTCCTTCTAATTGTGTCGTTGCGAATAATCGCGTCCTATCGAAGTTAAAATCCGAACTAATTTAAGATTTCATGAAAGAGGAAATCCCTATCTTTTGCTTTGAGTAGGTGTGTACCAAATGCTAACCTCATCCAATACGAGCTTTTAACCCGTTCAGGATCAGGGAATTTTCCTATTAAGCCTAACTCAATCTAAAAATTCATATAAAATCATTACTGTAGTAAAATATTCCAAAATTTATAGTTTATAATCAGTCCAAATTCCATAAATTACAAATACAGATCATATCAGAGAGATCACTAGACCCAAAACAGGAAAATGAATCTCACATGCGATACAGTGTTCCCTGAAGGAATCTTAAAATTGTGATCGTGGTTCTAAAGGGGTTAAAATCAAATATTGTGATGATTAAAAAATACCATGAGAAATACAAAATATTATCCTGTTACTGAATATGATTTTCAGAAGAAACTGATAATCACTACTGATACGGTCAAGAATGTCTACAGACAATTACTTATGGACCTTTCTATCACTTAACCCGGCATCACTCGCGTGAAATAAACAACCTAAAGTTCTCGCGCAGGGTATGTCCCACCCAAAGACGTTTATATTGTGTTTTTACCGAAAAACTGTATACAAAGGTTAAAATGGAAGGAAAGTAGGAAATACAATATGTTTATTACATTTTTCAAACGTAAATTTAGGTTTTCTCTTCTTTTTATAAGAGCATTCAATGCATTGCTTATACACACCTTTAATATCGTCGTGAGTGAGTGTGATGTTTTCACTGAATCGTGATTTTTTTAATCTGTATCTTTTTAAAACTAAACATATAGGAGTAAACTTCTCTATTCTTTAGATTTAAAAATTTTGGAAATGCTTTTTTTATTTTCTATTATTTTGTTTCAGCACTATTTTTTTCCCGAAAATTCATCTGAAAGTGGATAAGATGTGTACCAGTTGTCTCATTTAAAATTACAACAGTATTCTAAATCTGGATCGATTTCAGTGGAGGAATCGTACTTGCTATTATAGTCTTCATAATTCGATTTTTCCTCATTCCCACAAAGAGACTTTTTTCATCCGAAAATACTGCTGTACTATATCTATTAAGTACTTTATCTATTAAATTACTTAATTATCACATTTCTCCATCATAACTACAATAATATGCCATAGCATAAGGAAGATTTAAAATGTGTCCATACATTCGGAACTGTAACGGTGATTCAAGCGCAGGGTATGACATACCCGAAGAGGCGATATCCAAAAATATATTTAGAATTCGCCTACAAGCTACGGCCCCTCAAAGGATATAATCGTAAAGCCAGCTTCACGAGAAACTATCCATTTTCCAAAAAAGGTTTAGAAGGAGAGTTGAAAAAGGTTAGACGGTGGGTAGGACACATCCTGCACGAGAATTGCCGGGGTAAATTTGTTTGTTGACAAATATGCAAATGATATCCAGTCAACCATTCATGGGCACCTTTATCAACAGTAGACCTTTAAATTCCTATTTGCAGATTGGCGTGGCGAGGAAATCTACTGGAACTGTGCTCTAAGTCAGCAATGACGGACAGTTTTCTTCGCTGACGCTTGGCCTACCTGCACCTCGATTATGTTAAACATGCATGGGCTCTTGAAACTGCTTTAAAAAACTTTTAATTGATTTTTCAACTGCTGGAGGTTTGTTAAAGTCCTGCTGGAATCACTTCTGAACTGCAATTGGATATTTCCTTCCCAAGCCAGGCAACTCACATTCTTTCTTTACTAAATGTGGTCATTTCGTTTGTAAACAAACAAGTTCCATGTTGCCGATTCATAAAAATTAGAGCAAATAAAATTCTTTGAAGTTACTTCTTACTTTGAAAAATTACGCTTCTGTTTCGTTTTCTCAGCGATTGCAAGTCAAATTTTCTGGTGTTGATAAATCATCCACAGAAGCTGTGACATAATTGCCATGGATCTGCGTTTATTTGATCTATTAAAACTTTTCCCACTAATTGAGATCATATACAAATCAAAAAGGAAAAAAAAACATTCGGCTAAAATAAACAATATTCAGCAAAAAAAATTGGATCAAAAATTGATTTATAGACACCTTAAATTATAGACAAAGTGTATATCACGTAAAACTTTTTCGATTCTATGCAACATTTTGAACTAATAATACGCATTAATACATTGCCGAAAACATTTCTAATAATATATCGTGGGCAATTTCACTAAATATTTTTCTGGTTGCATTATCTGAGGAGGAGGAAAATGATACACAACTACCCCTACTCTGTGTTATGTGTACTTGTGATATATTCAATCATTAAAATTGGGTAGAGAGACCTCTTATCTAAGAGTAAGACACATCACTGAAGTTGAAAGGTTACGAAATATGAAGGATCAATCAATTTACTTCTAGGTGACAACATCCCTTTCGGAACAATTTAGGTTCCACTTAACGAGTCCGTCGTTCGATGAGAAGGAAACGCGAAGGCTATTTTGACGTCATTGTGAAGTATTTAGGAAATCTCGAGATATATAAGTTACATCGGCTTAAGGATGTATTTTTACTATATTTGCTCTTGTTCTTATTAAATGTAAACGTTTGAAAAAATAACAAAATATGCATTTGAGGTAAAAACTTAAGTTAACCCCTTAACTGCCAATTAAAAGTTACGGGATTCGCTCTCACAGTTGCCATCGTTTTCCACATTGGCACTCTATGCGGAGTATTTCGGATGTGTGTGTGAAGAAAAGGAATAAATAAACAAATCTTCTGTAATAAGTAAATCCTTCGCAAACGCTGTCTATGTCTTTTTATTGAATTCCAAAACCTTCGGAATAGCTTTATGAATAGCAGTGCACAGAAAAGATCGTACTTCGGAAAAACGTACATATACGTCCGGGGAAATAATGCTTTGGCTAAGCAAGACGTTGATATACGCTGATGGCACTTAAGAGTTTAAAGTCGTATTGTAGCTTTAGCGTCATAGTTTAGTATTCAATACATTGTTATTGCAAGGAGGAAGGGGCAATGAAAATTATGGTGGAATATTGGGTCGCAAATATTGGAAGTTTAAAAAACACTGCCTTAAGCAGCAGGATATAAATGACGCAGTATTTTCTTCTCCGCATTAAGTCAAAAAATAATAAATTCGAGTCAGGAATCAAAAAAATTTTTAAAACGTCTCTATATTAGTCATTATTTTAAAATTTCAAATCAACTGGTGCGTAATAATTCACTAATAGTATTTTTAGCTATAGAATAAAAAGTGGACATACTTTTTGTGCAGATATTTACTATACTACTTCCAAAGATAAGTGCAAAAAACTTGTATTTTGCTTGGACACCGATGTAACAAATAACCCTGAATTAACGAGCAAAATGTTCGGTTCCAATGAATTCTTTGAATCGGAGTTGTCTGTATATCCTTTAGTTCACCAAATAAACATTTTTGCGACTGTTCCAAATATTTTTCAACCGATGTCAAAATTCAAAATATTCTCCATTCATTGTAATAGAAATAAACGTATCTGTCATCTGATAGTGAAGCAGAGAAAAAGATTGACAAAGCGGAGGAGAAATCGATGGGAAAGGCATGCATAAAAAAAAGTGCGAAGCAGATTGAATAACCTTAGTCATTGCGAAGAAATTGATGAATGTCTCACAAAAATGCAACAATATAAACAAAATATGTTACCTCCTGTTTGGAGACATTTTGAGAATTTATTCAAAGGGTATCTTTTTCTTCAGTAAAGATACACTTCAGTAAAGGATTTTATATCTGATTTGGATGTGTTAAAAGATGAAATTTGAAGTCTATAATTTGATTACTGTCTTAGTATGTAAAATATTTTAAAAGATATTTGCAAATGTATTTAGAAAAAAAAAGAAATTTTTAAAGTCGTTTTCTACTTTATTCAATTGGTTTTATATACGAGGGGTAGTAAAAAAAGGTTACAAGTCGAATAAATAAATATTTATTAACAATAGACAGAAAATACAAAAGAGAATTAAGAGGTATACGTTCCTATCACATTTCGACACATCACCAAGTCTATTTAGGCATTTATCAGAACGCAAGACCAACTTGCTTAACTCGTCTTAGTAGAAATCAGGTCCCTGTCCATTGAGCACTGTCTCGGTGGATGTTTTCACAGCACTGTCTTGAAATATCACAGCACATGAGAAACGATATGCAGCATCCTACTATACCTCAGTCCCAACTCTGACGAGATTTCACTCAACATTACCCGTCAACCATTTTGAATCATTTCTTCAATACGTGCCTTGGAGAAATTGGCCGGCTGCTCCCTGCCATATTGCGGTTTTTGACATCCTGTCTGCCTTATTGAAAAGATTGACACCATTTCGCTACATGTTGTCTTCTCATTGCTTCTTCACCATAAACTTCCACGATTTGACTGTGAATGTCAGATGCGGATGCATTCTTTGCACCTAAAAATCGAACTTCTAAACGAAACCAATTTCTTAAGTGGCTTGCCAATTCAAACGTCCTGAATCGTCTGGGAACATTCACTACCTACCCGCTAACCAGCTGTAGAGCCATTTGTCTCCACTCGGGGGAAACAAAATTTCTCCACAATATGTAGTTTTCCAATGCTGTGGCTTCTTCCCTTTTTTTCTGATAATCCCTCGTATATTTTTACCAATAGGGCGGGATTTTAGCAACTTAGCCTTTGCAGACAAGGTAAGTCCTCAAATGTGAAAGCCATTTCATGGTGACGCCATCTAGTGGTGGCCTCACTTCTTCATTTGCATGCTTGAATTAATATTTTATACATTTACTTTCTAATAAGTTATTCTCACTCGCGGATATAGCATATTTAATAAAATGCAAGAATCTCCTTTGGGCAACCAGATTATTTCAGCATTTCAGCAGAGTACATATGTCCATAGTACAATAAATTAAATTCACTTTACGTCATAGTCACATAATAACAACAATAACGTGTTTCCAGCCAATCAGTTTCTTTATCATGTGACGTTATAGTTACATGAGGAATGCAATCATATGTTTCGAGCTAATCATTGCATGCGCTTCGCTGTTACTAACTGTGGTCCGATTGTACCAACTTGTTGTAGTGGATGTCATTTAACAAATATTGCCACACCAGATAAATAATTCTCAAGGCCACTTTTTATTCATTAAATGTATCAATAAAAATACCTAAGGTGAAGTACATTCAAAGTAAGGTTAATTTAATTTAAACTTCCACAATGACCGAATTGGAACCCTTATGTGAGTAGTGACCGAAATTATACAAGGTGTAGCCGAATTAGACCGATAAATTTAGAGGGATGATAGTAGGAGGCATGGAGAATACAAATCACCATAGAACATAGGGTCGAAAACCAAGTTTAGTCGGAGTAATTAGCAAATATTGTTATGAAGGGTGTGAGGTTAAGAGGAATGGAAGCGGGCAATAACAGGTAAGAAATACATTTATTAGATGTAAAGCATGTTTACAATACGAACATGACAGATGGACTCCAAAAATGCAACGACAAGGGGTTGTCACAGGAATCATTTGAATTTGCACCCGTGCGGATCATAGCACAGCTCCCACCCGGCGGACGAAGAATTTTCGGACGCATTCAAACAAATCCGGTGAGCTGGCAATGTCAGCTGAAGCGTTGATGATACATGCCATTATATCCTCCACTGTAGCCACCAACGCCTCATTCACAAGCGATTTTAGATTACCCCAGATGCCCAGATGAAGAAATACAAATGAATGAGGTGCAAGTAGCGTGGAGGTCAGGCAACAGGTTAGCCGCGACCAATCTACCACCCGGGATAAGTAGTACTGAGGTGGTTACACATTGTATTCTAAAAATGTGCTGGTGCACCATCATGCATGGACCATAGTTTCTGATGCGCAGTGACCGATACTCCCCTCAGCAACTCCTGGAGAAGTGAACGATTTGAAAAAGTGCATATCTCTTCATTTGACCACCCTGTTTTAAATCTCCATATTCGTTTAACCACTCCCCTCATCCAGCCCATCGTCCTTCCGAACGCTACTATTATCCCGTTTTTCACCGACTAAATGTGGTTTGCAACACTCTGGATGTGGTTACAACAGTAGTATGGAGGAGGAGGTTACACACAGTAGTCGAAAAATGTGCTGGTGCACCATTATGCGTGAACCATAGGTTCTATTGCGCAATGACTGGTACTACCCGCAGCAACTCCTGGAGAAGCGAAACATTTGCAAACGGACAGATCTCTTCAATCTACCACCCAGCTTTAAATCTCCGTAAACGTTTGGCCACTTCCGTCAATCAGCCCATCGTCCTGACGAAGGCTACTATTAACCCGTTTTCCTCCGACAAAACGTGGTTTGCAACACAATGGCTACTATGACTCTTCTGAATTTGTCAGTCGCATTCGGCAACACCTTGCGTATCAATTAAAATAGGAACAGCTGGTAAAGGAGCAGCTTTTTCATCAAAAGTGCATAAAAACGCCATCTATGAAATGTCTAAAAATATTATGAACCATATACATTCTATCATTATGCATATTCAGGTCAAGTCGGCTTGGGGGGGGCGTAATTGGTTTGTCGCTGGCCTTCTGCACCCATGATTGCGGGTTTAACCCCGGCCCAAGTTTTCGTAATGCAGAAAATCGACAGTGTCCATGTCGTATGATATGCGGCATGAAAAAATCATTTGAGTACCCATTTGGTTTGGGTGCTCACGGCAAAATTAAATTCCTAAATACAATTTAGCATTATCAGAGTTCAAGCGCTCCCTCTGAGGAGGAAACTGGGCGTCCAAATTACCTGCGGCAATTGGTATTGCCTGTATGGCGCCGGACTAAAAAAGATACCAGCTCCTAGGAAATGTACTAAGTCTGCGAAGGTTAAAATGCCAATCCGCATACTCATTAGAAAAAAAATATTCAGGTCAAATTACAGGTCACTCTGACGAGTAGTTCTATTTTTATAACATGTATAAATATGTACTTTAATCACCCTGTATATAGCTGCTAAAATCTAGTTGAAAAAAATAGTGCTTATATAGAAAACATTTTTATTTATTATTAAAATAAAAGCAAAAAAATATTTATTTACTTTTTTTTTAAGAATAACATAAACTAGTACTTCAAGTGAAACATGAATGAATCAAATAAATATGTACCAAGAGTTGTTATTCTCTACTCTGATGTGAAACTTTATACACATTATAATATCAACGGAACTTTATACTCATCTTTTTCAACAACGTCCAGCATTATTCTACTGAAGAAACTAGAACTAGAAAACTTGAGAAAAATCAGAGAGAAAAGTGACAAAATATAAATCTCACAAAAGTATCATGAGAGGATTTCTAAAGAAAAAAAAATCAAAGAGTTCCCTGAGTTCTGCATTTGGATTCCATTTTCTGTAGTTGCACACTCAAAAGCGACTTTCACTTTTATTTTTATGCGAGTAAAGTTTATGTTTCTTGGAATTAGAATTGTAAAAATTGTTGTCTCCAATCTTCTTTTACTATTTCACTCAGTTTTATCTGGAAAAATATACGTGAATAGAGAAAAATAGTATGACAAAGAAAATAAGGGGAAATGCTTACAGAGAAAAATGATTTATTCGGTGTATATATTGTTGTTAACTTATTTGAAAGCATTAGGTCACAATCTCAATAAAATTAAATTTGATTAGATTAGAAGAAAATATTGATAAGTATCCTGAATATATTTTTTAATAAATTAAAAGTAAAAAAACTTTTTTAAAAACAAGCTTTTATTTAAACGCGCTAAAAAGAATAAAATAAACTTTTCCTTTAAAACTTTTTTACTATCAACTTATAACGCCATTACACAATTTATATGATATAATAGCTTGTCGCAAGATTTACCTGTGTAGATAAAAAGTAAATTATATAACTTGATCTGAAAGATTTTAATTCTCAAAAATTTCAAACTAAGTAATAATCTACTTGAAAAATAACTCTACTTTTTTGTTTTGAATTTAAATCCAAGGAAATAGATAGAAATTTGTAAAAAAAATTGCATACGTTGTAGAAATTAGATTATTTTTACGTTGAAGAAATGTAATTATTTTTAGACAAAGTTAACTAATACAGTCAATAGCGCAACGTTATGAAATTCCAGTTTGGCTGAAAACCGATTTTCGACGCCAGCTTTTGTCATTGTTATAACAATAACATTATTACAACAATGCAGACATATCGAAGTTGGTGCCCAAAACTAGTTAAATGTTTTTAATTAATATTTCTTTAATTAATTGTAATATCGGAATATAAATGGTCAAAACGTGCATTGTCATCCAAACTAAACGTGTATACAAAATTTCAGCTCAATGAGGTGAAGATATCAACTTCAAAATTGAGTTGCAAGATTCCACCCGAACAAATTACATACATACATACATTGTAAGTTAAATAAAAGCTTATAAAAATGTCCGTTTTGTTAGTCATTTTTAATTATTTTGAATGATTTCTTCGTTATGTAATAGCTTAAAAGCCCCAAACTATGTAATTCTTTTTTCATGAGATAATGAACGTCTAGCGTGAGATATATAAAACATAGTTCATTAGTTGTAATGTTATTTTACACCAATTGAACATTATCGATGTTCACAATAACATCGCAACTACCGATTTATAAAAATAATTACTTGAAATGCTTTAAACGATGAATGTCGCAAAAAATCAATAAATCTATAAAACAATTTTTTTTTTTTGCTTAATCAAAATTTATATAAATTCTTAAATTAGGTAAGAAAAAATGGCACTTATCATTTTCTGTCTTCGTATGTAGAGTGTATTCGAGTTTCGGGAAAGTAAGCGGTTTTACAGTTGTCATCGATCAGTAAAGAGTTATCATATTAAGTAGAAAAACTTCTTTCCATTTTCATATTTTAGATAGACGTAACCCTTCAACTTACAAACGCACAGAACATAGAACTGACACAAACTTAATACATTTAATTAAGCCTAAATTAGTACAGCCAGATCGAAATCATTTTTCCTTCTACTACAGTATCAAAACACATGCTCATCGTAAGAGGAGTGGTTGCACAGGCATGCTTACAACAGAGATGTCGGTCTTTGTTGGTATGAGTGTTTGTTGCCACACACAACAATGAATGTGTGAGATGTTACCCACTGCATATTGATAATGCATTGCTTGTGAAGAAAGCGATATATTTATATTATTCTTTATGAACTTACAACAATAAAAATTTAGCAGATGATAAAGCTGCAAATGAGATTATATAGCACAAAAATTATTCTCCTCGGCTCGCTTGTATCACATGTGATACAAAAGTTTCATAATTTTTTTGTGACGGCTATTCAGCAAAAACAAATTTGGGACCGGTTGCATCACATGAGTTACAAAGTGAAACACCTCATATAATTTCCTCCTCTAGTCAACACATGGCAGTACCTGTCCATGAAAGCCATTTCTAGTAGCGTCTCTGAATCAAAACAAGATGTGTGCACGTCATCGAAGTATGCATTTTTTTCTTATTTATATACACATACTAAACTATTTTTAAACTATGATTTTTCTTTGTATATGTACACTTTACTAGTTAACAGCAAAAAAAAAAAGAATTTTTTTGTGAAATAGTGAAGCATAATGACTTATGAAATTTGTTTGTATCACTTGTGATACAATAGGACCCAATCACTTATGAACATACTTTTAAAGTCAATTTTGTTTTAATCTTTTGTTATATTTTGGAGTGCTTTGAAGATTGATAGAAGTATTTCTTGAGTTAAAATCTTTAGTTGAGGTGTTTGCTTTTAATTTTTACCCATTTTTTTCTGATAATTTTTTATTTAATAAGTATTTTTAATGAGATATTTGACACCAGATGAAATTTTTAAGGTAATGAATCGCGATGATTCTAATTGGAGTGCAATTTGAGGAATTATAAGTTTTCGGTCTTAACAACTGTACAATGTACAGACTACAAGGTTTTTTATGCTTTACAACTACTAGAAATGATTTCAAGGCATTTCACGAAAATAAAAAAAATAATCTTATTGTAATAATATTTATAATATGTACCTAAAACGCAATTAAAACTTAATTTTCATGTTGAATTTATGATTTGTATGTATTGTGTGATTAAAGATTAAGATTAAATTAATTACTTCAATCTTGCTTAGTACTGAAAAAAATTCTGATTGTAGTGTCTTGTTTCTGATGTATCACATGTAATACATCCCCCCCCCCCAGATTTTATAAATTAAAAAAAAATATTGTACTTTTCAACATCAGAGTTAACAAAACAACTATTTAAGTACCCCTCACAAAATATCAAGCTTTTATTTTTGTCTCAGGTCTGAGGAGGTTATGGCAGACACAAAGGTGTATTCAGTTTTTAGAATGATGGGTCACTTTATACTTCAGAATATATACCTTTGTAAAAGAAAAGAAAGAAAATTTTAAAGAATTTATTAATTTTCTTTTTCAAATTATACCCTCAATCAACTTTATATAATACATTTTTCTAAAGTATACATATTCAATTTACAACGTATAGTATTAGGAATAATGTTCTGAATTGGTCACGATCCATAAAAATAAATTTCTAAGAAAAATATAAATACTTCCCTTTTCAAACTCAAGCATGTGTTTGATAGGGAAACACAATAAGATTCAATTGACAAAAATTGAAAAAAATTATTTTTCTAATCTAAATTATTTCTTATATAATTTTCTATAACCTTCCAAAATTGGAAAGCTCTAATTTTTAAAAAAATCCATAGTTACGATAACTTATTTTCGTTTTTGTACACATCCAAATGGCAAATAAAAACTTTAAGCAGATTGTCTCAGAAAGAAAAAAACAACTCATTCATTTTCATTCAAAATGCTAAGGTGTTTTTTTCCCCTATTGTGCGTAAATCTGTACGGTTTTTTTACCTGTTGATAATGGAACATGTAACACAAGTTGGTCTATATTTTTAAATCAAAGTAATATTTATTATTTTAAAAAAATGATTAAATTTAGAATTTACAATTTTTTAAAGAAATTTTCAATACGCATTCAGAAAAAAGTATATCAACCACACACATGCTAGTAATAAATTAATATCAATTTTTGTTATTTATAGCTGGCGTATTTGTTAATCAAATTTCAGGTGTGTGTACATCAATTATTTTCTATAAAAAAACTAAATAGTTAGTATTTTGTAGTATTTTTAGAACAAAATCTGATTTAGGCAATCCATATATTTTGGTTATGAGAGGGAAAAAAATGTAAAAACCATTAAATCAAAAAATTGTGTACAAACCATACCATGTCTATTTAAAAGTAGTAACTCATAAGTCAAGTAAATATATTTAGATATCTAACAGCAACAAAAAGAACGCACATTTTATAACAAAAAAGATAATCCATTAATGGAGAATGACCAAGAAAGCAGCAACTACGTAATTAAATACAAAACCTCCACCATTGGACATTCCTCCTCTTTCAGCTTCTGGGAGCTTTTTAAAGTTACAACAGAATTTCCCAATGGATATCCGGTGGACAAGAAGTTATCCACTTAGCAAGAGAAAAAAGTCTTCTAAATTAGCTTAGGATAGACCTTGACACAACAGTCGGAATAAATTGAAGCAGACAATGACCACGCGGGAGTTTTGATTAGGTTTCCCTTTCTTTCTTGCTGAGTTAATAGTTTGCTTTTGTCACGTGGAATTTCCACGAAAGGACGTACGCTAATTACACTGGTAGCAATTCTGAAGGACTGGTTACTAGCAGAGAAAAAAGTTAGGCACTGTTTTAGAGGAAATAGATGAGCAGAACTACTCCCTCTTTTTTGGTCAACTTGTCGAATGATTTGCGTCCTTAGTGGAATAACTTTGTTTGGTTTGAAGCAAGTGAAAGATAGTACATCCAACTCTTTTTTTTTTACACGATAGATGCGTTCCTTAGAAAACAGTGCAAAAAATCACACAAAAAAAAACATGCGATATATGGTAATTATGAGGATATGATGCACAGCTTTAAAAAATCGTGTAAGGTGAAAAATCTCTCAATATTTCAAAACCCATACAAACAAATTGTGGCAAAATCCATGCTAGATATTTCTAAGACAAAAAAAAAATTGGTAGTTATAGCGACTGCCGATAGAAGTTAAAACTTAGAACTTTTAGTATTAAAATTTGAAATTTCATGTTTGAATTAAAATTATCAACATCAATCTGGTTTTCACATCTATTGACACTCCGAGCAACAACTTAATGCATGTTTATATAGTTTTTTATTATTCAAATATATTACGGGCTGTACAAGATCATGACAAAATATAAATACAATTCAATTGAAATAACAATTAATATACAATCATATTATTTATGGATAGTATTTGTATTTACTTAAATTTCAATGTACTTGATTTTTAACATTATTTTAATTGTTTGCATCATTGTCATCATTAATTTCAACAATACTTAGACTTTTTGTAACTTCAATCATTTCATTTTGTTCTAAAAAAGATACAATAGGCTTATGGTAACTAAAGTAAGAAAGGAAAATGTTTCATTCAAATTTATCTTAAGTATCGCGCAAAAAAAGCATCGATCGTCGTTTTATATTTTGTAGTACTGAGTTTTCGGTCATTGGGCATATTTAAATTAAGTGTTTCATTTAGAAAATCAATTAGTGATAGATATTTATCATCTGCAAAGTTAACATTGAAGTCTCCACTTAAAATCATCGGTACATTATCATATATTTTTCGCAAAATCTTTTTTCGAGTATTTCAGAACCTTCTTTTGTATAAATCATCAAATTTTCGAATAAAAATTGCTGTATGTGTCTCATAGATTTTCCAGGCGAAATATAAACGGCAACCATTAATATGTGTTACCCATTCTCAGAATCGCAACGAGCAATACACAGTATATACACATTGAACTTTTCACTAAATCCATTGAATTTCACTTATAAGATATACACAGCACTATACGTCAGCTATATAGCTACAGATATACTGCTATAAGCATGTCGGTGACGCGAACGCACGAGATTTCATCCATCCAAAAAGTGTCTAAGGCGAACCGCACACTGCGCGTACGCCAGTCAGAGCATGTCGGTGACGCGAACCAATAAGATTTTCCCCTACCAAAAAGTGCCCAACGTCGCTAAAGAAGTTTTCATTTCAAAAATTAAAACTAGTGTACAGTGAAAATTTAGTATAACAAAACATGCAACCTATTACAATTTAAATTAAAATAAGGAAATAAGCTACTAACTAACAACTGTCCATCACTGCTTGATAATGAACTGCATCAAAAATGCTTTTTTCAGTAGTTGTGTCAGATACGTCTAGCTCAACTGTCGGTTTTGATTCAAATGAAAAATTTCTCTCCTTATTAAAAAGGCCTCGTTTTTATATATATATATATATATAAAGTCTGTTAACAGCGGCTGTTTTCTTCGTTTCTTTTCAAGTTGCTTGCATGATATTTGATAGATAGCTACATAAAACTTATGATTACGTTGAAATTCTAATGCGAAATATTCTTACTCAGGATCACGAGTAAGAAACTGTTGTTGCATATTTACCACAAATTTAAAGCACTAGCAAATTAAGCATCTGTTAATAGGTGAATTTCACCTTGAAATTCATCTTTACTAACTCTTTATCATCTTAAACTCTCAGAAATTTGATCAAATTTTCCTCATCCTAAGGAATCGAATTCCCCAAACGTTTTGAAATTCATGCTAAAACAAAGAATTCGGAAAAAAAATTAGCAAAATCATGTTAAAGATGAGTTGAGTGTAGTTCAAAAAACGTCATTGCATGAAATTCATTCCCCTTTCTAGAAAAATAAATTTGAGGGAAAACACGTTGTGCGTGTATGTTTAAACTTAAAATTATTATTATCATTGTATAATAACATATTTTAAATTAAAACCGTGTTGGCAATATATGTTTAATCAAAATTTACATTTAATAAAATCGTTTGAATTCAATTTGGCATATATTATTAAAAATTAACAAAAAAAATAATTTTAAAAAATATGTTTAAAACAGTGCAAGATTTAAATGATTACAAATAATGAAAGTAATCTTTCCTCATCTTCCTTTGCTCCTAATATGAATATGCTATCTTAAAATACTGAAGGATTTGAGAGTGAAAGAGGGAATCGAATTAGAGTAGAAGGGATTTATTCTCAAACAGAAACATATTGCTGGAAGTTTGTCGTAAATGCCAGTAAAAGTACAGTTAAATTTAACATTGTATAAAGAAGCAGTCATATAAATATTGTTGAACATTTGCCAATATCAAAAAATTTCCATTTTTTTCCCCATATTTTTTTTTTTTTTTACATTCTTCAGAGACGTGTTTTCTGGTGAACAAAAAAAATCATTGTTTTCTGTCCAGAAGTTTAACTTGACAGTATATTCCATATTTGTTTTCTTCAATACACTGATAAAATACTGTAAGTGGATTATGCTTGAAAAATAGGATGTTCTGATGTTTACAAAATATATTTCCAATGGATGTCCTCCCCATTGAAGAATTTTGGACAGCAAAAAAGCTGAAGCAATGTATCAGAAGAGAATTTTGATAGTGCAACGCTTTAAACGACCACTTTCTTTTTATACGGTGAAATTGCCTGTTAATCTGACTCTTAAAAAATACTTACCCCCCTTATATATCCATTTCGCTCCACCGGAGTGATGAGCACCCCGGACGTATACATACGTCTTTTCGAAATACGATCCTTTTCATTGTGTTACTATCAGTAAAACTATTCTGAAGGTTTGGGTTTTAAATAAAATGACCTTGACTGCATTTGTGAAGGATTTACTTATTTCAGGGAAAATTTGCTTGTCTGTGCCTTCCCCCCATACACTAAATACGCACTGAAAATGGCGGCATTGGGAAGCGTAACTTTTAATAGGCAGGGTTAAGGGATTAAACAAGATACGATCCGAGAAATGAAGGATTTTGGGGAGGATAGATGTGACCACAGTCCACATAGAAAATAGAAATTAGAAATGTGATTGAACATGAAACATGGAATGTACACCTCAAACCATGTCTCGTCACTCCGACCAGCCTATAATCCGGGAATATTTGAATAATTGTATTTCCCTTTCTAGTTGTGGGGATATTGTTTAAAAGTATTGCATATCTGATGAACTAATAATGTCTTACGCGCTAATGCGTGTAATTTATAAAATAAACGTATAATATTTTGATTTTTAACTCAACTTTGAATCAATTCGATGTTTTATACTAGACGGGGAAATTAAGAAGTATAATTTTTTTATCTTAATAGATTAGGCTTAGGCATTTAAGGAAAATGTGAACATTATAATATAAAACATAGCTATGAAACACATTTGATACAATCTGAATTAAAATAAATGTAAGGAAGCAAAGAAAAAATTTCAGAACAAAATAAGTTCACAATAACATACAATATAAATACACACAAAACTGCTACGCGTATTAAGTAAAAATAAAAATATCTTCATAACACAGAAAAAAAAAATTCATAATGTTTAATTAGATTTCATGATACATTTTTAAACGCATTTATCAAATTGATTAACAAACCGTAATGAAATGACTGTGCATTTTCTATTCTTTTCTATTTCTTTTGCTCTCTCTTCTATTAAAAATTTCTTATTTTTTTTTTCAGAATACAATTAGGCAAAGTTGTAAATCCACTTTGTCTTAAATCCGTTTAAAGAAATAAGAAAGTTTTATATTTAAAAAAAATGTAGTACAAAGGAATTTTTTTAAAAAAAATAATGTGATAGAAATTCCAGAAAAAAAAACTGATTCGATTAAAAATTCCAAATAAAATTAATTTGATACTGTATATTCAGGAATTATTTTTATACCTTAATTATTTATCATAGTTTAAATCATTATAGTTCTCTAAAATTTCAAATTTAAAAAATGATAAATAGCTCAAAAAACTCAGATTCTTGGATTTTTGCAAATAAAACAGTTCTATCCATTTGAAATTTATAATATAATCTTAAGCATCAGTAGAGTTTAACATAAAAAAGCATAATATTACTATTTCTGAACAGTGCAATATATTATTATAGAATACGCATTTAATGTTATGATATCATTTTAGTATTCTTTTTTTAAATATTTTTCTTCTGTCTGTAGAATAAAACAGTTTATCTTGTATAAATAGATAAATACATCTTGAAAAAAAAATAGCATTGATAATACGTAATTCCTGAGTTTTAATAACCGAAAGAATTACTTTTTTAGCAAACACAGTAAAACATTTTATTATAAGTAAATTGAGTTATATAGTTTACGAAAGTGTCAGTAAGTCACAAATGCATATGGCAGGATTTAAAATAGTAACATATGTCTCTAAATAACGTTGATAGATGGCAGCCGCATACAGCTTTCCGATATTCAATTCTTATTGAGTAGGTAGCATTCATATGGATGCGTAATGCTGTTTCAAAAATAACGATGATGCTGAATGATTGTACGTTAGAAGGTCCAATTTTTGTGGGTGAAAGGACTTGAATAAGAAAGTGTTTATAAAGGAATGTTACATGTTTATGGAGATAACGTTTTATCACGTAAAGCAGTGTACAATTGGGTGAAGAAATTTTGTAGGCTGTCCCAAAATTGTTGATGATGATTGAAGCGGCAGCCTAGTTTTGATTGTGACAAAATCTCCTGAGCAACAGGTGGAAGAATCTATTCGGACTGATCGAGGAGTGACAATTGATAGCATCGCAATGGAGATATGATGTTTTCATAGTTTAATATACAGCATACTGCATGATCGTTTGAATTTTCTAAAAAAGTGCGCACGTTGGGTCCCTTGGCAACTGAAAGAGGAACGCAAAAAAAGAATCTATTGGACATTTGCTTTCAACTGTTTTAATCACAGAAACAATATCTTTGAGGCAAGCAATTTACAGATGATGACGGCGTTCAACATAAAGTCCTACTGCCATGAAGCAGCAACCCGAAGAATTTTATGCACATGGAATGGGGCTCTCAAAAAACGTTCGGATAAATGCATCAACGTTGCTGGAAATTATGTGGAAAAAAATTGCTTCCAAGTGATTATGTATATACAGGGTGGCGATAATTAAACTGCAAGAGTTCAAGGGGTGCTGGAGAAAAACCACTGGGAATATTCCAGTGAAATTTGGTATCTGCGCGTTTCAGAACATGCACAAGTCAAATATGCAAGAAAAAAAGTTGCCATTTTCACTCGATAGATGGCGCTATTCCGTGTTTATCGACGGCATATATGCAAATTTTAAGCCCATCGAGCAGTATAAAAATAAGACCACAATGAGGAATGGTCAATCATGACACTGAATAAGAAGAAAGTTGCATTGTTAATGAAGATAGTCTATATATATATATATATATATATATATATATATCAGAATGATAGCAATTATTCAGCTACTCTGAAAGAATACTGGCGTGTGAAACAATTAAGAAGAGTCTCAATGAGTGTGTCAATGGATTGAAAAATATGATTTTTAAATTTGAAGAAACAGGAAAATTAGGCGTTATTCCTGTTTCTTCAAATTTCCTGTCCCGGCACAAGAGGGCGGCGCGTGTCCCGTGAACTAGGAAAGAAGCAACAAATTGATGACGCTATTGCTTCTACTAGTAGCAGTTCAGAAGCTAGTATGCTGCAACAAGTGAGCGCAAGAAGTGTGGCTCGGGCATTATCTCTTCCCTGGACAACTTTGCATAAAGTGTTGTGCCACATTCTTCAGCGTTATCCGTATAAAATTAAAATGCTTCAAGCATGTGATTGCATCTGGCGGCTTGCATATTGAGCACATCATGTGATAATTTCATTGAATAAATAATGCCTTATTTGTTTAACAGACCGTCTTTATGAATAGTTTAATTTGTGATCTTAATTTACGTTAATTTTTTTTACATGATACTGTAAAAATTTAATTGCTGGAGTGAATTGTATGGAAATTTGAAAAAATGTAAATGATGTTATATATTGTTTATATGCCTCTTAGAGTGTCATTATGCTCTGTCTATCTATTTTGGAAGGTGTATATGCCACCGGCGAGCGTTGAAATACAGTACAGCGCCATCTACGTTTGAAAATGGCGATTTTTTAGTGTGTTTCTTTGCATATTTGATTTGCACATGTTCTGAAACGTGTAGATACCAGATTTCACTGGAGTATTCCCAGTGGTTTTCTCCCCAGCACCCCTTGAACACTTGCAGTTTAATTATGGCAATCCTGTGTGTGTGTATATATACATATATATCAATATATATATGAAGTTCAATTATTTTTTATTATCTTTTGTTACTTACTTAATGACTTTCCCTCGTATATTAGCTTAAAAAATATTCTTATTATCTAATCTAAAATGTATTTTTAAAATCTGTTTGGTCACAATGAGCAAGTGTATTTCAAGTCCAATAAGCAACCCGAACTCTTTTCCAATCCGATTACTACCATTCAATTTCAAAAAACTTTTTTTTTATAAATAACACAGATCTCATTACAAGATCTCGCCGGTAAGAATATAGTAAAAAAAAATATCTTCGAAGATGGGGAAGTATCCTTTCAGATATGTCTTATTGTAAAATTTCTTTTTGTGCCGATCAAGAGAAGAGATAGAAATCTCCATCGCCAGGATGACGAGAGAAAGCACAAGATATGAAAAGAGTGCGGAATTTGAAAAAAAATTATATTGAAGGATCGAATACTTGAAGGAATTTCGAAAAGAACGTAGATGTTTGTAGATTTACATTTTCTTAGGGGAAAAACATTCTAAATCTGTATTTAAACCTACTCTTTAAGTTCCGTTTTTGATCTGTTATATGTTTAGATAATACTTAAATTGATATAGTATATAGATATTTAGATAGTTGGAGTCATAAATAAATGTTTGTCGCGAAAAAGAACAGACAGTGTCATTAGATATAATAAATAAATTTTAGTTATAAAGCATTTTCAATATGTATTATTACTTTTTGTGAATTTTTTCCGTTACTTAACAAATTAAAGCTAATCATTTTTTTCAAAATAAGTGTTGTATTTAGATTTACTTCTGTACTATATTTTATGCACATGAAACAAAGAAGTTACTCAATAATACTTTTCCTTCACTTGATAATACTTTTCCTTCCTATAAGCTGTAAAGAAAATCTTTATATCAGTATGATAAATAACCTCGTAGTTATATTCTGTTCTTTACCAATCTTCCAACTTCCAATTTAAATCATTTAATAAGATATTGGTAAAATTGCATATATATATATGCACATAGCATTTTGTGGTGATCTGTAGCCACCCTTTACATTAATATATTACTGTCTATCTGAAAACCCGGCTAGATGTGTTGGAAGAAGTAAATGATCGGAAGATACTATTCCAATTCAAACTGATTTATTGATTCTTATCAGATCTTATGAACAGATACAACACAATTATAATTAAGATAAATAAACTAGAGTAGAGTGCAGAGGTGAGATATCAATACAAGCGGATAATAATACAGAATTTCAACTGAATCTGGGACAGCTTAAATGCGCACAATTACAACTACGCATCTCACTAATAATCTGATTTACTTAATCAAAGTCACTAACCTTATATTTTACTGCTGCGGTTCCTTCGTGACGAACTTCAGGCACTGAAATTAGCTGGATGAATTGACGAAGATTCCACGCTTCGTAATAGTGAATTTCAATACTTTTAATCCGCCTCTCTTCGCGCACATCAAAACGTATCAAGCTCGCTTAACTTGCCAACAACTACATGTCGACTTCTCGATCTTTTCACTCTTCTTTAATCACTTGACTTCTCACTTTTTCTTACTTAGCTCCCTTCAATTCGCGAAAATCGAATTTATATAATATTCCTTATTTACATAAATCACGCCTAGCTCTCGATGAAGCTTGGTTTAAATAAATAATTTGAATTAAAGATAAAAAGAAGAGGTTAATGAAAAAACCGTATAGAGATCCGTCACAATTTTACTAAAGAAGAAATTTTCCATTTAATTTTATTAAAATATACTTCAAGGATTAGTTCAGTTGTTAATATCTTCGCTTGACAATGGTTCATAAATACTAGAACCGTCACTATTAGTCCTCGTGCAGCTTACTAGTACGACTTTATAGTATAAATATAACTCTCACTTTCACTCACTGATAGCTAAATCCTTATTTATTCAAATCAGGATTCGAATTTAGCAATAGAGAATGCCACAATATGTTTTATGCTAAAACGCCTGTAAATTCATAGATAAAAGCACCGGCAAAAACTTTCAGGGGCTTGAAAATTTCCCAGCTTGTAGCCTTTCTGTTGCCAACTTGCTGCAACAACAGTATTTCCCGACGGGCATCCTGTGAGGATTTGAGCTACCTACTTAAGAGGAGGGAAAAAAGCTCCTCCAAATTAGCTTAGGTTGGTCCTTGACACAACAGTTGGAATAAGTCGAAGAAGACAATGAGACTAGGCAAAATAATTTTGATTACGCTTTTCTTTTTTGCCTTTTAGGTGAGTAGTTTTTCGGTGCTTGAGATTTCGGTCAAAACAATACAAGCTAATTACTCTGCGAGCTATTCGATTGAATAGCAAGAGACAGTTAACAGCGGTGAAGCAAATTAGGAACTTATTTGATAGAGTGTTGAATTGAATTGTATTGTAATTATTTCTTTCTCGTACTGTTTAGAGATGTGCAATGATGTATGTAGTTTATTGTTTGGAATAATTTTTGCTGTTTTGGAGCGAAAAGTGTTTATTTAAACAGAATATATATATATATATATACTATCACGGGAAGTTTACTGCTAAGTGTAGTGAGTTATATTTAGATACATTAGGGTTTTTTTTATTCTCAATCTGAAACGAAATACAATTAAGGTATTTTAACTATGGCATTTTGCGATTGCTAACACACACAGTATTCAGTAATAATGCTGGAGTTTTCTTAAATTATATTGGATATGATATTTGTATTACCAAACGAATATATATTCATAGCAATATAAGACAACGGCGTATTGGAATGAAACGTTAAGAATATTGTAAGCAATTTTTCAGATTTAAAAATTTTAACTTTTATACGAGGGAATATACAATTCCTATAATTCAAAAGCTTATTACACTTAAATTTAGAACAAGCACAGAACAAAAAGTTAATCTACAATTAGAAATAAAAATTTTCCCTTTTAAATAATACCAATAACACATACATAGCTAATAAAATAAGTTCGATTTAGTATCTCCAGCTATTTTTTTTAAAATTTTGTTGCAAAACTCCGCATAACATCTCAGCAATATAATATTGTCAGCTTAGCTGTTCATAAATTATGTTTTGATATTTTATTAAAAGAATGTACTTTTCAATTAGTTTAAAATTCTTTAATCTGAGGCTTGGTTGGCCATTGTTTAGCAAAAGTAAGAGAGCAGTGCTATCCTTAGCCAGCTGTTGAAGTCACTGTTAAGACCGGATTACTCCAGTGAAAGGCTGCAATAGGACGACATTAGGATGCCCATAGGTGTGAACTTTGATAGGTCACAGTAAGTGTGAGAGAGTTCCAAGCGAATGACAAATTCGATCGGAGAGAGTGTCCGTTAAAGTGTGATGGGAGGTCTTAGAGTATTGAAGCCTTTAGAAGTGTCTGTCTAGCGTCTGTAAAGCTTCGTAGCGTATCAAAAATCTTCAGGTTTCCCCTTTTGGTGACGATTTAAAGGTGGAATGCATTACGCTCACAAAAAAAGACACGTGAAATAGAATCATTTACTTTCGGACGTAGCCGGGATTACTATTTGGCTATTGATCCCAGTCACCCCTCACGCGGTGGACTATGATGCCGGAGATCGGCGTGGGAACTGCACCGGCACCTCTCTGATGGCTGGATAAGGGGAGGTCAAATGTTGACTTGCCTTAGAACATAAACGTCGGTGTATCCAGTCTTGGATACTTTCAGTCGCGGAACTCTATGATTGTTGAAACTTCAGTAGTTCACTAACAGGAAATATGCTCTTTGGTGGAGATCGCAAGCTTAGCTGCAATCTCATTATATTTTAGGTTCACGTGGGATGGTATTCACTGTCTTGGGCAGTGTTTTGAGCAGTTTATAACTTAAATTTCTCGTCAGTTACTGACAAAGATTTTTAAAAACACTTCGGCTGTCCGAAGGAATCCATGTCAGCTCCTTAAAATATAAATTTATTTAAATAATACCAGAAATATTCATATAACACATGCAATTTTTGGTAAAATATTCCTGGTATTTAAAGCATTTTAAATTATTCGTCCTTTTTTCTTCTACATTTAAATATTGTTCCTCATAAGTTTAAATAATAATTTCAAAAAGTTCATATATTATTTATACGTGAAACAAAAAAAATTGCATTTTTACATACACACATTAATAAAGATGAGGAAAAAGGTTCAAACTAAATAAAAAGCCATCACGAGAAATTCTTCACTTCAGGATAAAAAAAATTAATACGTTGAACTGCAAAAAGGAAAACAAAGAGATTGAAAGAAAATTTATTTGAGAAAATTCCGTAATTAAGAGTAGAAATTGCTGACTAACAGCTAGCCATTTTGAACACAAAGTTAAATAATTAAAAATTAATTAATTCTTTGTAATATTTAAACACTTATATGAGAAACTGAATAATCAGACAATCATTTAAACAATTTTAAGATGCATGCACGATTTAGCAACCTGATAAATCTGCTGCAATTTTCAAAACGAGTCACACATATTGATGAATAATAGTAATTTTCTCGCAAAGATATTGTCACAAAACTAATAAAATCTGAAAAGTGTCACCGATCTATAATTAAAAATCAATCTACTAGGGAAAATGTTCAAAAGTCCATTATTTTAGCCATAATTCTTAACTACTTCTAGATATATTTATAAGGTAGCTAATAAGCAAAAGGCATATTATATACATACGAAAAAAGAAACGTAAATTTTTACGGTATTTACAAATCCATTCAAATATGCAAGCATTTTCATTTTGCAGTAAACAACAATAACATTACTCATAGGATTCTACTGCGATAAACAGATTATCAAAACAAATCCATCGCCATCTACAGATTTCAGTGCTATATAAATCCAGAAAGGATTCAAAATTATTCTTAAAATAGTGTAGTAAAAATGTAAATATATCTTTCGAATTATTCTTTGTCAGAAATTGTTTCCTAGGATTTTTTTTTACCTTCCACAAAGATACTCTCTTCTTCCTTTCCTTTTCTACCAGTGTTATTTTCTCAAGCAGAGGAAAAAGACCGTTTCCTTCCATTCGTAGTTTGATTTTCAGCCCCGGAGATAATGAAAACGAATGGGGATCTGAAGCTTTTCGAGCCCTTTTCTTTCCCCGGAAAGAAAATATGGCAGTGGTAGAAAACCTGCTAATGCGCGTTAATGACAGCCATATGCAAAAAAGCAAACAATTGCTATCTTTCTTTCCTCTGAATCGAACAAACACACACAAAAAATTATTTGATGCTGGTGTCAAAAGAATTGAATTCTAAATTTTCCGACAGAAAATTAGAACTTAATTACTATAAATATATGTGTAATTATTTTGGTTAATTATGTATTTTATAACAAAGTCATTTAACTGAAAAAGAATTGATTGTAGGCTTTCAATTTTTGAATTAAGGTAAGGTGTTTTCCAAGAAACTACCACTAGAATTTTCCTACAATAAAAACTGAGTAATTATTTTTACTTAAATAAACTTATTTACTTTTTTCTTTTAAAATTGAAGCTTTAAAAAGTCAGCCTCTGTTTCAGAAATATTGAGAAAACTGATCATATTATAAAAACATACACTTGATGTTACATCTTAAATACAACTAAAATGGAACCTGTTTTTGTGTGGTCTTTTTTATGCGGTATATGAATTTCAACATCTATAGCGCCACTGAAATGTTTTCTATCGATGTACCAGTGGCGATGGAGAATGTTAGGACCTTTCTGCAAAGTCAGGTTTTGCCTTTAATATTTTATAGTCGTTGGGGAGGGGGGAAGGACGACCAGAGTGCCTAACTCTTTCGAGCTTTAACCTCTCATCATTAGCATTTTGAATGACTGTAATGTTATGACTCTTGCCCTTTGTTAATATTTTATAAGTTGGGTAGATACGTACTTGGTGTTAGTTAGACTTTAAGCCTCCTAAAGTCCTGAGCCCTTCCCCCTTGCGAGAGGGGGATAGTGGAGGTATATGTTATGCCATTGCAATGTACATATATATACTTAAAAACGCTATGTTCATTTGTTATAAACAGTCTTCCAACAATGCACGTTCAGTTGCTTTCTCTCAACACGCCAACAGCCCGCGCTGGTTGAAAATGAAACTTTTAATGGCTGTGACATCATCATTAATTTGATAGATTATGAAGTCGGACAAGAAGAAGCGAATTCTTTGAGAGCGAATAAAATATATGCAGGGATACAGCTTTCTATCAAATTGGAAAAGCATTTTCAAAATAGATACCAATCCCGAAAGAAATATGCAATTTCAAAAAGAGCTTCGGTTATATATATCTCGTAATCGTGACATTTACAAGCAACTGACCAACCAACCTTCAACGTAAATTTTTTTCTTAATTTATGGTGACAAAAATTAATTAATTAAAATTTTATCTTCAAGTGACGAACGTGATTTTGTACTTATTCATCACAGAAAGACGAGTGCTTTGGATTACGATGAGTAGCAGTGAATTATCAATATGCATTTTGAAAATTTCTCCTTGTATACAATTAGAAACTAAATGCTTTTAAAATGGTTCCATGTGTAATTTAAATATTTTGTTTTGTTATGGAAATACTTTCGGATTCATTTCGTAAATAATTGGCGCATTTTCTAAGTGCTACTTTTTTATGCGGTACCTGTTCACAGCATAAAATTTTTTTTCTGAAGTATTTCCACGAATTTGTTTGTTATCTGTAAGATTTTATGAAATTTTCGAATATTTTTTGTGCGGTTTTTTTTATGCAGTCCCTATCTACCACACAAAAACAGTTTGAACCGTATAGTCAAATTCTAACATAGAGTTAGCCAAATTAAGAAAATTAAGGTGTTAATTCTTTGTTACAAAAATATATATTTCTCTGTATTTCTTTAGTGTGAGCTTTGAAGATTGATATGTGAGTACTTAATTTCATTCAACTTTGCTATTGTTGCATTGTTTCTACAAAAAGCATTTCTTAAACTTAAATGCATTGAAACATAATCATTTTATATACTTTTAACCTTGCAACTACTATATAATTATTTAAAGTTTATAGTTTTTTTTAAAGTAAATGTTTGTTTTATTTGATAAAAAATGGAATCTCAAACCTATATTCGAGCAAGCAAAAAAGTACACACGTCAAATCAAAATAAAAGTATGAGAAAAACTAAAATTTGACACACAAATTATAGATATATAATTATGATTAATATATATATTACACTTTTTGCTTTAAGTATAAAAAGCATAAAAGTATATACAGCTTTGTAGTTTAGATTGATGGGAATCACGATTTAAAATATGGTCATTATGTAAAAAAAAAAAGTCCCACATTTTTGAACCTTAAGTATTACTTATAGCATTTGTGTTTGCATCAATGTTCACTGCCGAAATAAATGTTTATTATCAACTTTAAAGCTTAAATACATAAGCATTTAAATATCAATGTAAATGTGTTGTTGATATTAAAGAGAAAAAACATCTCTTCTACAAGATCATTTTGTTAGTTAAGAGAGATTTTGATTCTTGCCTCAAGAACAGTCCTATCCTGCTAAATTAAAAATTAGTCAATTTTACTAAAGTTTATTTTATATTAAATATTAGACCATACGAACAATTTAAGGATAAAAAAGAGATAAACAATTATTTTTTAAAAAACAGTTATTTCTTATCAAAAACACAGGCAAAAAGATACAACAAGAAAACGAATCTTTTATAGAAAGGCGATAGCGTAACAAATATTTAATAGGTTTTCCCATCCAAACAATTGAAAAGTCGAAACTTTTTCCGGAGGAGGTACATTCTCTCTAATAAAAAAGAGGAAAGGAAATATATTGTACAACTTAAGTCTATGTCGTTTGCCTTTTTTTCTCCTTCCCTTCTGAATTCTTCTTGGAGCAAAAGATCAATTTATTGGCAAGAATCAGAAGTGGAAAAAAGACAAAAAACGAAGAATTTTCCAGCGGAAAATTTCCCATTTCCAGACACACCACTTGGGAGTACTGGACAGTGGTCTAACCAACCAGAAAATTGGAAACAGAAGCATAATGTTTTTTGCTGATACTCTCATTGATACAGATTCCACTACAAACCGGGATTTTGGAAGTTTTGGGGGTTTTCATAATCAATGTGGGCTTTGATCCATTTACTCGTGAAATTCTGTTGTGAAAAGTAATTTATATATTATTAAATTAAAGCATATATAGTATTTTATTAGTAAATTACACAAATTTTCTTTTTCAGCAATGTTTTTAATTTATTATTCAAGTGCTTCAAATACTTATATATATATATAAGGGTAAATATTGATTTCAAAACTTATCAGTCTAACATTAAATATTATTGAAGAATAATTATAATGAAACTAGACAGTAATTGTGTGCTTTTTCATATTCTTATATCTAAAGTATCTAAAAATTATGAGTATTATTAAATGTTATTCGCATAAAAGCGTTATAACAAAACTTATAAATTAATAAGTAATTTATTTGTATAATTTTATTGATCAGGCAGTGCTTCTCAAACCTTCAGTACTCCAATATTCAATCATAATTTTCATCGCATCGCACCCCCTCCATACAATAACAATGTAATGAATTCATTTATACTATTCTTTGACGCTAAAACTACAAGATGACTTTAACATATAAGCATCTTTCTGAGTATATAAACATCTTTCTGAGCCAAAACATTAGTTTCTGGACGTATGTATACGTCTTTCCAGAGTACGATCTTTTCTGTGCAATGTTGTCCTTAAATTAGAATGCAATAAAAGGACCTTGAAAGTGTTTGGGAAGGAATTACTAGTTTTAAAGGATTTGCCTCCCCCCCTCAAAAAACATCACATTCACAAGTATACGGGGGAAATGGTGGCATTGGGGAGTGAATCGCTTAACATTTAATTGGCAGTGAAGGGATTAATTATAAACCATACAAATTACCAAGATAAGTGTTAATAAAAAACCATGGGGTCACTGGTAATTATCAAATTTGTTCTTAACTTAGTATTGTTAAACTAATTATAAAATACATATTGTACAGTACTGCTATATTTATAAGTGTATTATATCAGTGTAAAGGTATATTTTATTTTTTATTATGTCTATATATTGTGTTTGTTTACTTCCAATAAATTAATGTATTTTTTTAAATAATCTTTTGTTTTCGATTTTTCAATATGCTCGATTCCTCCTTGTAGAGTTATCACGCCTCCCTCTAGGGGGCGCTCCTGAAAGTTTGAAAAACGCTGTACTAAGATTAATCGAATTTTCTACCTCATAATCTCTACCAATAAAACTTCAAAATATTAATTATTCTATCATAAATTGTGTTATTTATAATAGAAAATGAGATCGTATTTTAAAGATTATGAATGAATCATTTAAATGATTTTATCATTCTTCAAGTTAAAAATTTGAAATGAATTCGATATTTCTTTCTATGTTTCAAGTATGTTTCGTTAAAATAAATTATACTTTTCTGTACGTATGAATGTTTAACCATTTATATAACTGTGGTTCTCCGTTTTATAGAGGGCGCTGCTATGTGTGTCACGGAAATCGAGTAATGACGAGTATACTCGTCAATCATAGAGTAAGTGTAGCTGTTAAAACATTGGATCAAAAAGATGGTTTTATTTTATAAAATTACCAATTTTTTACTTATACTTATTTATTTGATTTACATAAACATATGTTACATACATATTACTTGAAAAACGCAAGAAAAAGAAAATATATATAAAGGTATGAATCATTTAAAAAAATAGTAAAAATCAACTTTCCGACTTTAGTCTTTGCCCTTTTTAGACTAACATTTAAAAAACGTTATCATCGTACATAAATAGATTCGTTATGCGAAATTATACATTGTTTCAACCATTGCATACGGAGATACATGAGTTCATCTTAAATTTACATATATTTTATTTACTTGTCTTACTCTGATGTGGACTCAAAATATTCTAAACGTATGGAAATCTGGGAATATTTTTATTTTTCTCGAAAATTACAATTTAAATGGCTTATGGTCTCTACTTTTTACACATGTCTAGTATACTCGTCATATGAAACAAAATCTTACAACTTCTCCATCACGAGTATTCCCGTCAATCACAGTTAACTGGTTGAATGTCTGCAATACCCAAACAAAATTAAATGTTAATTTTTATATAGTAATATACTATTTAACTTTATCCTCAGAACACTGCAGAATTGATTTTACAGTGACATCCACATGATGTCAAAGTTTTTGTTCGAACATTATAGCCTCTAATATATATATATATGTGTGTGTGTGTGTGTTATTTGTGCTCTTATATTTAACTCTGTTATTTCAATTTTTCATATCTCCTTTAAATTCTGTTGTCTGGTTACCTTGCAATTGCAATTATTTTAAGTATTAATCATGTTAATTCTTCTCTCTCTTGTAGAGAAATTTTGATTATATATTCTCACATATCATGCAGCTGCATTGCGTCTATATATGTTTGAATTTTTATATATGGTATTTTGGTCTATAATGGATCTTGCTATTTTGTAGCTTATGCTGATGATCATACCTTTTTTATCTAATAGGTTAAATGTTTGACTATTTATTTTATTTTCTTCAATTATACTTTTCTCATTTTTTTCTATTTTTGTATATGTAAATCCAGTCTTTTTGTATTATTATATGTTATTTGTGCTCTTATATTTAACTCTGTTATTTCAATTTTTCATATTTCCTTTAAATTCTGTTGTCTGTTTATCTTGTAATTGCAATTCTTTTAAGTATTAATCATGTTAATTCATCTCTCTATTGTAGATAAATTTTGATTATATATATATATATTTGCTTCTACCTGACCTAAAATTGTTCTCTGGATATTAAGCCATCAGAAAAATGTTAAGATTTTGTGAATCTTTTTGATGTAAGTGACTGTTCTTCAAACAAGGAACAAATTTTTTCCACTCCCCATAGAGTTAATCTCGAGTTTAAATTCATAAAGCAAACAGGTGTGCATAAAAGTTTGTTACGCAGACATTTTTAAGGGCTGTGACAATAAGATTTCCGCGAGGTTCATTTTCTCTTATTCGGGTATGCTTCAGTCTAAGCTAGAACAGTTCAATACCACAAATGAACGTCACAACGGAATAGTGTGTAATAGGTTCACAGAGGTAAATGATTACATATAGTAATAGTAAAAGGTTATATAGATAAGGTTAGAGGCATATGGTCGATATTGTCACATTAATTCTTGTCAGTACCATATTTGTATAACGACTTTTAAAATACATGATTGCGGAGAATTTACCTTTTACCTTACCCTTCGTCTTTGTAAAAGGCGAAGGGCGAACTTGTTTAATTTTATTTTTTTATATAAAATTATATCATATTTATATATATTTTTTTTACAAAATTGATTCACCCGTTCCAACATATCTAATGAGCTGAAAGATGCATCACTTAAACTTTGTTTGTTAGAAAAAAAGTTTATTTCAAAAGTATACCATTCCATATTCTTTTCACTCGAAACAGTAACTAATCCTGGCTCTTTTTATTCTTACGAATCCCTTTGACTTCAGTGAATAACTAAGTACCAGAGAAAGAATAATTGTCTTGCATCTCCCTGCCAAAGAATTGGCAAGTTGCGAAAAACAAACAAACAGCACAGTTATAAAGGGAAATCCAATCAAGTCTGACACTTGTGATTACTGTCTGCTCCAATTTAAGCTGTCAGGATCGCTCTGAACTAATACTCTGAGCTTCTTTGTCGCTCTAACTATTATTTTTCCTTATTCTCAAAATATCATCAAGAAAATTCCTGCTAAGATACCACAACACATGCTCAGACGATAACGGTTTTTGTTAATGTTTTCATTGGCTATATTTTTCATTTGTGTTTTTAAACTTTAAAAATAATAAATGAGATAGTAAATGTAAGGTAATGTGTTACAACATGGTGAATTTAAACTCTGTTCAGATGTGGACTGTATTTGTTTTTTAAGAAGTAAGGGTCTACAGGATTCTTGAAATTAACGGAAATTTGCTTTTTACAAATTTTTCGTGAAAATATCTTGAAGACTATTTATTCTAAAGGATTTACTAAATTACGAAACAAATTTTTTCAAAAGTTACATTTTTACCTTTTGAACGGAAAAGTATTTGTTTGTGACTAATGTGTTTTGTTACCAAAGGTAGAAAAATTATACACAATTTTTTGGCTGTTCTGTACAGTTAAAATTTAAAATGAATGAATAAATGAATTAAATTATTAAGTAACTAACGTAATTTCATTTATCATGATTAAATAATGTCCTTCCATTATTGATCGAGAGAGAGGGAGAATCATGTTATATCTTTTATATAAGTGCTTCTCAAACATTCAATATTCCCAACCAATATTCAATCATAATTTTCATCGAGCCCCCGTTGTACAATAATAATGAATTGCATTCAATAATACTATACTTTGACGCTAAGACTATGAGACGACTTTAACCTCTTAAGTGACAACGGCGTATATAAACGTCTTGCTCAACCAAAGCGTTAATTTCCTGGACGTATATACACGTCTTACCGTAGTAAGTTCTTTTCTGTGCACTGCTGTCCGTAAAATCATTTCGAAGTCTTTAGAACGCAATAAAGGAACAAAATTGTACTTTCGATCATACGTGTGCACCGGAAATGTTCAAATTCGTTGATTGACAATGGGGTGCGCAATGGAAGTATGTTGAAATTGCGTTTCACGGTGTTGTCTAAAATGAAAGTTGTTTCTGCAGGGGATCGTTATTTATTAGTTAGAACTCAAAGGACGCATTTAAGTCAGTGGTCTTCAAACTGTATCCGATTTTAGAAATCTACAACCTATTAGGTGTTTTGGTCGAATCCTTTTGTACGCTTAGAAGTATATATCTTAATGGTGTGAATTATAATGATATTAATCAGCTATCACTTACGCAGTGAGATTCAAGAACTATTATATATAAGGTATTCGACTAACATAAAATTGTCAATTTTGCTAAAAATTGACAGTTAATTTATGATTTTATTTTATAGATCATCTTATTATCTTATTATTTTTATAAAAATACCAATTTTTTTATTTTTCGTTCTCTAGAACAAAAACTGCGTTTTAGTAAAAGCAAATGTCATTACTTTAAGCAAAGTGTCGTACTTTAAAACGCGTTCTACTCAAAATGCGTTTTTTTGGAAAATGATTTAACGTTGACCGTGTATGCTCAAAAGGTTTTGTAAATAATTAAATGAATTTTTTTTTGTGTATGTTCTGTATAATACTAGAAGTGTTTTAACCTTCAGATTTATCAATCACAGGTTTTTATTACTAAATTTACAGTCCTTTACGTTAATATAATCACTGCTATTTTAAGCAATTTCATATAATCACTAAAATAAAGTGCTCTAGTTTTTGTAAAAATTAAAATATTTTACTTCCTGAAGGTCATTTCAAAAATGAATAACATAGCAACACATTAGAATTGAAAATTTGTTCATAAACTTTTGGTATAGAATGGGCCCCAATTTGTGTGTGTGTGTGTGTAAATTTTTACCCACTTTTTCCCATTTTAGAAATAATGGGTTTTTTTTACTTTCGTAATTTTTGCATATTTTTCTTCTAATGTACTAAAGAAATCTAAAAACCACAAAAAATCTCCATATCTCCGTTTTTTTTATGAAACGGTTGTCGCAAGTAATCGGATACCTTAATGCTTTTAAAATTTCTTATGGCAAAAATATATAAAAATTACTGATATCCTTTTTATACATAAGGATAGTTAAAAATAAATTTATCGAAATATTATATTAAATTTTTAAAAAATAAATAATTATATTAATTACATAAATTATTTCTTTTACAGTATACTGCTTTTTATAAAGGTTTAATATATTTTCTTAATAAAACGCTAAGAATAGTTTTGCTGTGATATCTGAATGTTTTGAAGCTCATTTCAAATTATATTACATACATTTTTTTTATAAAAAATTTCCCTACATAAACAGTTCCGGGTTTTATATTGTGAAGTCGAGGATTCTGTTATATCTCCCATTGTTCACAGATAAATGCAAATCGCATCATCAAGTAGTTCAATCAACTACATATAACTCTTGCTTTATAAGGTGCAATTTGCATTAAACGTAAACATCGTTTCTGCTACCTAGATTATTATTCGCAGAAGAGATAATGAGGTTATCTTGCTATGAAAAAAATATAGCTGTAAGAAATAAATCGCTTTTAATGTTGTGAAATAAGAAAGTTGGAGGATTATTATAATACTAATAGATGGAAATGGGAGAATATTTGCGAATAATTGTTATGGTTTCTCGAAATTTTTAGAGAACTCTCTCTGTCATGACTCTCAGTAAATATTCAACACAAAATTGTTATGCCTTATCTGTAATAAGCATTTACATTATTATCTATTTTAATTTTCAACAGCTGTTTGTGAGATTTGTCTAATTGTTGCGTTGTTGTTTATTAAGATGAATTATTTTATTAGTTAGTGAGCGTTTATTAAGATCGCACCAATGAGCAACACGAGGGCTATTGGACAGAGACCTCGTAATTCTGAGAAACGGTCAATAAACGAGGATGACACCTGATCTGACAGCCTTCTTTAAACTTATACACCACGACAGCGAGAGAACTTTGATCTTAGACAGATTAGCGTGTATCAGGCCTCTACCCGGCAGGTCTTCGATTGTACTAGGCTTGAATTCATGAGACATGCTAGCCATCAATCAGTGACCATGACAACTAACTAGGCTAACGCGACCTGAATTTATTATATAACTCATAATACATTATCTACGATTCAGAAGGAATATATCTCCCTCAAAGAGTTGTTTCATTGATGATATTATTCATTGCTTCTCCGACAAATATAAGAATTAATCTCACTGACATGATCATACAAGATACATTAAAACAACTTCATTACAAAAAAAAAAAAAATAGAATTGAAATTTTTAGAAACAAATGAAATCTTATATTTTAATGTTTAATAATTTTAAGAAAAACAAATTGGGAATATAATTTCTATTTATTAGACGGTTTTAAATTTGAAAAAAAAAACATATTAAGGGAGAATGATGTACCAAAACTTTGGAAAGCCAACGCAATATGCTAAATTAAAATAGAAAACATTGTATACTGGACCCCGGTCATCAGCTGTTACAAAATGGAATTAAGACATATCTGCCCATCTAATGTTTTTCCAGCCAGTTATGGTCCACGCACACAGTTGATGAGTGATTGGACCATAATGTTCACAAAAATGAGTTTACTTAAATATTTGAGTGCATTGAAAATCATCTGATGAATTAATTCCATGTAGTTACTATATTTTCATGAAATAACTAATGTAATGGGCCTAACGCAGTATTTTACATTTATGTATATAATTTTAAAGTACATATAAATCATTGTACAAAAAATGAAGTAAAAAAAATGTGGAATTTTCAGTTTTAATATTAATATTTTCAAAAAATATCAAGACAAAATTTGGAAGAGCAAATTTCTATATACATAATATTCTATAGTAAACATCTATCCATCTAGAATTTTTTTTAAATTCCATAAATACATTTAAACAATTTCAAATACATCATTAAATAAAAATTAAAACGGTATATTTAATTACCAAAATTTATTTTCTATAATAAGCATTCCATGCCTGTACCACCAATAAGCAGCGTAATGTTCTCGCGTTTCTGCTTAAATTATCTCCTGATTGATATCTTATCCATAAAAGAAGTATTTGAGAAAATTGTTATTACCTTTATTAACGAAATGGTTTGAACAATTAACGCATGCGCAAAATACGTATTGACGCACTAGATTTTTTATCTCGTTTGGCTTAAGATCGCAGTAGCCATTTGCAAAGCCATCGGCATATGCCTATCTTCTCTATTTAATGGTGATTAAACTGATTACTCTTTCTAAAAGCAGGTGATAATACAGATAATTTTCTTGCATTTTTGTTTCGTTTTTATGTGGCATTTTTTTGTTTGTTTAATTTCTCAGTGCTAGGCGAGAGGTTTTGTTTGGTTTGCAGTTTTTTTATTAAGGTAACTTACTTAAAAATTTTTAAGAAGGTATTTCAAAAAAGGTTTTCAAAAAAAAATGATACACAATTGTAATTCAAAAGCATTTTGAAACACTTGTGTTCCTGTGGCTTTGTTGTAATACGTTGATTTAATATTATACTAATATTTATTTAATATTATCTATAAAATTAAATCTATCTTGTTTGAGTAAGATGTTTTTTATGTCGAAGTGACCGCTATCCTGATAAGTTTAAAAATCAAGATGTGCATAAATTTGAAATTCCTCATGAATTTTTTTTTTAAAAAAAAGTCCAGTTGAATGTTTTAATGGATTTTGAGTTTATTGGCCGTCATATAGATAAAATTTTGAATGGCGTAAACAATTTCTGGAAGTTCGGGAAGTTGATAAAGATGATAAATGTTCTGTTCGATCTTGAGATCAAAAACCAGTCCAATTCTGTATTTTGCAATATTAATGACATCATCATGATTGAATCTGTATCTCAAGGTCAAACGGCAAAATAGCAGTGCTATATTTGTAATGCCGGACGGTTCCTGCTTCCATCTGAAACCCCTTGTCTACTCGCAGACCTGGCTAGACGTATGAGAGAAACTGAATAATCTACAGACATGATTTCACACTAACTATTTTATTATTAGCAAAATATTAATCAGACACAATAACAATCTAATTAAGATAGATGATCAAATAGTAGATCACGGAGGTGAGATTCAATAACACGGGGATAATACTATGGACCCTCAACTGAATCCACGATAGCTTAAATACGTTCAATATAAACTGCGTCACACACTAATAAGCTAACTTCTAATTAAACAAGGCTCACGATACATGTACTTTTATGAAGCGGATCCTACACTTGAATCTTGCAGGAGATATTTATCTGGATTTAATCACTGTCATTGAATCCACTCTCAGTAATTCTTTTCATGGACAAACTCCAAAATCCCTTAATAATTCCCCGACCTTTCAATTTTCAACTAACAAATTAACTCGCCAACTCTTTGCTAACTCGAACTTGTCAACCCCACAAACTCGTGAAAACAGAATTTATATGATATACTTCTTTTACATAATCATGCTTTCTTACTCAGCGAAAGTTGGTTGAAATAAAATATTTTTCCCAAGAAGAATCCCCAAGGTATTAGTAGAGTCGCGGATAGATCCGTCACACATTGAGATCCTGAGAAAGCTTACAGAAGGACTGAGGAAGAAGCAACAACACGTTGACTTAACACGAAGATAACGCTCCAGTGCAAATTGCACTCTCTCTAAAACAGCTCTTGTTGGATAAACGCATTATTGTGCTCGATTATCGACTGTACTCACCAGACCTCAAATCATAAGACTTATACATGTTTCTTAAAGTGAAAAATAGAGAGATAGGAACATATTTTTAGTCTGTAATAGAGGTGAAGGCAAAAAAGGCAGACTTACTGAAGTTGGTGTCACCTAATGAGCCGCAGTACTGCTTTGAACACTGTAAAACTCCTATGCTGTTGTATTGATATATCCTATGCTCCTATGTATTGATATTGAAGGGGAATATGTTGTCCATTGATTTCAATAAAGTTGATTTTTAAGACTTGCCCAGTTATTTAAATAGATCCAATAGTTTGGGAGATCTCGTAATAACAATGAGGGGGATTAGCTTTTCTCCTATAAATGCGTATATAGATTATCTTTTACACTTTCTACAAAATCCGATTTTCGTTAATTTGTTCTAAACAAAAAAAAAATATACTTAAGAATCTTAGTCGAAACTTGGCGCCATTTTCTAAATAATCTACATAGCTTTGATAAATGTAACTATTTTCAAGAACAGTTAGAAATGTAATAAACAGACAACTTTTTCTTCCTTAGTTATGTGTGACACTTCAAACAGAGAAGCAAACTATATATATATTTGCGTGCTCAACTTACTAGAACTAAATCTAACTTAACTTGGTACTTATAAACGAAGATTGTTTTAATATTGGAAGATGTATAATCAGCTTCTTAGTTTTAATAAACACCAACAAGATTTGATGAAATATTGTCTGTAATAAGTAGGGCAAATTAATTTCCAAAAATTACTTAAAATGTGTGAAATAGTTTACAATACACGACAATAATATAAAAAAGTCTTCTGAAAAAAAATTTCTAATGCCAAAGATAAAAATGTTAGGCAGCATTTTTTTTAATTTAAGGTATCCCACTACCCTAAAATTGTGCAGTTTGCCAAAAATTAGCAAATTTCTCTTACGATTTTAGTTTATAGGCCATCTTATTAGCTTTATAGAAATACCAAGTTTATTATTTCCCGATCACTAGAACAAAGACTACAAGTGTTTTACTAAGAGCAAATGCCATTACTTTAAGGCAGATGTCATACATTCAAACGCGTTTTACTCGAAATGTGTTTTTTAAATGCTCAAACGGGGCCAGCGATTGCTTAAAAAGTTTTGAACATAATTAGCTGAAATTTTTTGTCTATGTTCTGTGTAATAGTCGAAGTGTTTTAACCTTCAGAAATATCAATCACTGCTATATTGCAAAATTTACAGTCCCTTATGTTAATATAATCACTGATTTTTTAAGCAATTTCATATAATAACTAAGATAAAGTGCTTTAGCTATTGTAAAAAATAAAAATATTTTTTATCTTGAAAGTCATTTCAAAAATGAATAATATAATAACGTACCAGAATTGAAAATAGATAGTTTGTTCATAAACTTTGGTACAAAATGGCCCGCGTTTAGGTTATTTTTTGTAAATTGTTACCCATTTTTCCCTTTTTAGTAATAATAATTTCTTTTCTCTTCTTAATTTTAGCATATTTTTCTTAAAATCTACTAAACAAATCTAAAAACAACAACAACAAAATCTACGTAACTCAATTTTTTTAATAAAAAGTTGTCGCAAGTAGTCGGATACCTTAATATCTTCCTGAATGAAAAGAAGAAAACATGCAAATAATATATTAAAAGCAATGAAGAAATTTTTGCTCGGAAAAAATCAGCACCTATTTAAAGCAAAACACTTTATTTACATGGAACACAGAAAAACTACAATTCTTTCCCACATTGTTCGTACTAAATACGCTTTAAAGTTCCTCTCTTTCATTACCAGTAAATGTATTTGAAGTAAAACGACCATAATGAATCTGCTCTGATCTATCTTGATGCTTAAAGTTTATTCTTCTATTAGTACATTCTCTGATTACTTGACTTAATCCTGTATTATGAAGCAATTTTCAAGCTCATTACATCCACTGTTAAGTGGCAGTATCACACACACAGAGAGAAGTATTCGCTCTCTCCTATATAATCATTATGTTTAATCTGTGACTATGAGTTTCGAAAAAATAATTTATCGTTGCAACAACTTTATAGAGCAGTGCTTCTCAAACTTTAAATATTTGCGGCCCAATATTCAATCATAATTTTCCTCGTGCCCCCCTCCATACAATAAAAATGTGTATTGAATTCAATAATACTATGCTCTGAAGCTAAACCTACATTACGACTTTAGCCACTTAAGTACCACCGGCGTATATAAACGTCTCACTCAGCCAATGTGTTAATTGCTTCGGACGTATATATACGTCTTTCCGAAGTACGATCTTTTCTGTGCCCTGTTATCCATAAAATTATTCCGGAGGCCTTGGAATGCAATAAAATGAATTTGACAGTGTGTGTGTTTGGAAGGATTGACTTATTTCAGTGGATTTGCTTTATTTATTCCTTTTCAATCCCCCTCCCAATACACCACATTCGCTCGCCTGGGGAGCGAATCGCGTAATTTTTAATCGGCGTTTAAGGGATTAATTATAAAATGTACAAATTATCAAAATAAGTGTTAATTTTCGTTTTTAATTTTATATATGACAAGCCTATAGGGTCATTGGTAATTATTAAACTTGTTCTTAACTTAGTATAGTTAAATTAGTTACAAAATACATTGAGCAGTACTGATATGTTTATAAGTGTAATATGTTATATCAGTGTAAATGTGTATTTCATTTTTTATTATCCGCATGAATTTTATTTTTTTAATTACTTTCAGTTTTTAATATTTTTTTAAATAATCTTTTGTGTTCGACTTTTGAATACGCAGGGTTAATATGCCCCTCTGGGAGCGCGCCCTACAGCTTGAGAAACACTGTTATAGAGTAAACTATTGTAAGGCATTAAGATTCCATTCTTCTAGTCTTCAGGAGATCTGTACAGTTATAGGAATGTCTTTGACGTTAACATGTTTAGGGCTAGGTGTAGTGAAAAATGAGAGCTGTCTTTACTTTTGCTAAAAGAGAAATTTATATGATTTATGTAATAATAATACCAAAAAAGATAAACGAAGATATTTGAACTTGGCTGCTATGATGGAAAGCAGAGGAACATAGAATGTGCATACAGTACAGTAATACATAATACAGTAATATCTCCACTTCGCGAACTCGGAGTTATGTGATTTTTAGATCTCGTCATTCCGTCTTTTGTTTGAGAAAAAAAATCAATTTTAAATAGCGTCTGGAAAAAAACTATGTCATTTTTTTTTTCATCACGGAAAGTTAGACAGAATCAGTATCAGAGTCTGATGAAATTGGTTAAATGACTGAAGAAGTTGTCGATCTTGCCAGGTAAATAAATTTAGAAGAGAACAGTGATGAAGTTCAAGAACTGGATTTCCCCAATTAGGAGCTAACCATTGAAGAGCTTATAGAAATGCATCAGCAAGAGCAAGACATTGAAGAACTTGAATATTTAGACCGAGTTCAATTAGAAGGTCAAATGGCGATTTTGGGAATTTGACAAAAGGCTTCAGTTTTATTAACACATTTTTGAAAATATGAACTACAACGAAAGCGAATTTTTTCAGGAAAACATGGAATAGAAAAAAAAAATTTTAGTAGGCTTCGAGGAATTTTACTGGAGAAAAGAAAATTTTTGAGCAAGCAGATTACTTTGTTAGATTTTCTGAAACCTTCTACAACAGAATAACTTCTGTTTATTTTATTTAAGTAATCTAAGAGTTTACTAAGGAATTTTTTTTTCTAAATTATTGAGTGGTTAACACTCAGTCACATCCATCGCGTAAGTTTGGGGTATTACTGTATATTAATTACAGTGGCATAACGGAGAATATTAGCCCCCTCCCTTGAAAAATCATGTGTTAGCTTTAACATTTTACAAATTGGTTAAAAAATATGTACTTGGCTTCAGTCTGAATTTGGGCTTTATAGAATCATGCCCCCCCCCCTCGCGATGTGGGGGTTGTAAGAGTGTTTGTTACACTACGGATTAAATCCATCTTAAGATAAACACACACAAGTTCCCACAAAGTAATATATTTTTTAATAAATACAAATATTTGTGTGTGCATATTACATGAGATTGATACGAGATAAGAATTATTTTGGATAATTTTAAGGCATCAGAGTTATATAAGTGATAAAATGTGGACATGTCTGGCATAAAGACAGTGGATTTATTTGTGATATTGAGAATCCTGTACATGAAGAATAATACGAAGACATAAATTACTTACACCTACTAATACTTATGCTTTTTGGTGAATATTATTGAAAATAAACAGAAAGAAGAATCATTATCACAGGTTGATATTTAAAAATAGAAACTTTGTGAAGAAAAATAAATGTTAGATATCATGTTCACTTTAATTGAGGAATTAAAAATGCAAGAATCGCATTACGTAATTACTAGTAAGATATGGTTTTGTAGCACCTAGAATTAAAGCATTCATTTGAAAAGCATAAGTAATCAGTAAAATTTACTCTTGAACGTTCCCCATACGTTCAAATGGATTAATGTCAAGTGAGTCATTAACGCTAATCAATGCTTTCTTCAATAATCAACTTCAATTATCAATAATCAACTATCATATAAGGGTTACCCAAATGAAAAGTGTGTATATTCGATTGCATCAGACTGAGTACAGCTA